>JAEMWC010000033.1:770000-855000 GCA_016490735.1 Pachyseris speciosa | reverse complement strand
TTGTTCAAATCTATGTTCACTGTTTCGTTGATTTGCTTATAATTGTACAGGCAAAACAAATTTTGTTTTCAAGTTGTTCAACTACTTCGAAATAAATCTTTTAGGCCCAAATCTCCCCCATTATACAAGTTCAGAATTAGACCCTTCTGAAAAGTTGAGTGTTGCCTAGACAAACAGCTTCCAAGGGAGGTCTGTAGCTCATCTAACGCATGATGTCGACAACAACCATTCGCCACCAAATCTCTTAAATTCATTTGATAAACCTCAACAACTCATTTATACAACACACATCATCTACTTCTGGTAACTTTCACGTTAGAAGTTCAAAGCTGGAAATACACAAAAACTCCATGTCTCATTTTTGCGTAAAACTTTGGAAATGAGATACCTTGTCATATTAGAGATCTTCCTAAAAAGGAATTCACCAAAGTACTTCACGGATTGCTTTCCGATATTTTAAAAAGAGAAAATGACTACATGGAGACGCCATTGAAAATTAAAAAAGTTGGTTCAACAGTTAAGTAATTCATATTGTATAAATTGTATGCTTTCCGTTCTCTGTAAATTTCCTTTTCGTTTTTTTTCCATAGAATGATGCAATTATGGTAATTAAAATAAAACAATGATAAAAATACGAATTATTGTAACTTAAAATGTTATTCCTTCCTTTCTTTTCTTCTTTTCTTTTCATTTTTATTCTTTTTCCGCTGGGCCGCCTAGAATAGCAATTGCTATTTTGCGAGCCAGTCTATTGTAAGACCATTTAATTTTTACTGAAAAAAATTAAGTTGAAGTTGAAGTTGATGTCTAACAGCACCTTTTGTGACTTAGCCTGCGTGCAGACGTCTCCTATTTCCTTTGTTGCACGCGGAAAAGGGACGTCTGTGTAGCAGCATCGCTAATCGTGTTCCAGTATCCCACTATTTGTTTAAATTTCGCATAATGAAACATTATCGGCCGTTGTGGGTATCTGGTCGAATGTGCCCAGACAACATTGCTTTCCAATTTCAGCTCTTCAGTCAGCGTGTTCACCATTCTTCTTTGATCACTAAACCTTAATTTGACTCTTCTTGACTCTTCAGCTACTCGCTTATTGATCGCAGGCCTGACAGGAGAAAAGTTGGGAATTACGCGTGTAGAATCCGCACGGAAGATCTTGATGGGTGTTGAATCGTTAACAACCAGCCAGGAGCCACAATCGTTCGGCGAAGAAGAAACCGGTTCTTTTAAGAAAATTCTCTTCTCAGGAGAAGCCAATGCTACTACTTTGAAAGATTTAAGGCGGTAATCTTCGAAAATCTACTCATCGATTTTTTGCAAGTTGTTGCGAAGTCCATGTATGCCATGTCGCTTTTTTAGTTTTCTCAGACACTATTTACAAATATAAACTGATGTGGGATGTACAGTGAACTGAATAGAGACAATTATTTTGTTCGTACAAATTAAACGCTCCGTTTCTTTACACAATATTTCTATCGCTCAACGTTTCGATCTGTTCGATGGCTGTAAAACACAGAAAACATTGTATGTTTTCAGATCCGTTTTCATTGGAAAATCCTGCTAAATTTAGGTCGCATAACGCATGCATACAATATGAGACCTTTCTTTACAACAGCCTCGCAACAGATGACACATGCACTCCCGGTCGTTGCAGCAAGCATTGCTGACCTCACTTCACATTATTGTTTTGAGATAGCCGAAGTAAACGTAGAACAAATGCCATAACTTTCCCGAAATAAACAACGAATAATTGTTTGGGTTAGCTTCCCAAACCGCAGCATTTTTTCGGGATTTCCTGGCAACCTGTGGAGTAATTTACCAATTGCAACACAGGAAATTACTTATGTCATGGCATTAACATAACAACCAATCAGAATTTTTCTCCCGTGGTCTGGAACACGATTAACGTCTCTCTCCCTGATTTATTTGAGGGGAGGAGGCGGATGTACACAGGCTATTTGTGACTTACAATATTCACACATCAGTACTTTGATCTAGTCTCCTCTGCAGCCGTTATTTGGGCCGTCACGCAACGCTCCTCCCCACTAATGGCTGTTCACTCGAGCTTTGCATTCCTTTCCCTCAAACTGACCAATAAGGAGCAGGCTTCCATTTTCTAAAAACCTGGTCCAAGTCCTCGTCTTGTTGTGTTTTTGGCGGCAAATATAACGAGAAAGATGATTGGTGCAGCTGCCAAGAATTACATGCATTTTATTGGTTCTCGGTAACAGAGGGAAAGGAATGCAGAACTCGAGTGAGCAGTCGTTAGTGGGGAGGAGCATTACGTGACCACCCTAATAATGACTGCGAAGGAAACTATACTTTGATCTAGACCAAGCAAAATGCAAGTAAAATACTTCACGCGCCTTCATTCATTGTATAATAAACATCCACCAAAATATGCTGAGTAGTATCATAGTGGGCAGGCATGTCACCTCATCTATTGGCCACTTGTGATGATATTTAACTCCCAAAATTAAAAAGCAAGAAAAATTACACAAACTTACCAAATCAAACATTCACCATACACAAGTGTCAGAACATGTTTGGGGATATCAAATTCTGGAAGGCCCAATGGCAATTTCCTGAAACAGGCTAAGTGCTTGTACAGCAATCTGTTGAGTAAACATCAAAATGCCAGGAATAAATTGAACCTCAGTATAATTAGCAGAGTCTAGATTACCAGTATTACAATTTACAGTCTGCATATAGTAAAAAAAAATTATGCCTATAGAGCTACATGTACATTGTAGTTTGTGTGTAAACAGGTCCACACTAATAATAATAATAATAATAATAATAATAATAATAATAATAATAATAATAATAATAATAATAATAACGATTTAATAATAGTACTTCCACGAGACAGCTCTTTGCCTACTAATTACAAAACTCAAATCAAATCAAATTAAATCAAATGTTAGTTTTTGAGGAGAGGGGAAAGCCAGATTACCCAGAGAAAAACCTCTTAGAGCAGAGCAGAGAACCAACAAACTCAGCCCACATGACGCCGAGTCCAGGAATCAAACCTGGGGCACATTCGCAGAAGGCGAGTGCTCTCACCACTGCGCCAACCCTGCTCCCCAATACACATGTATCTTTCAGCAAATAAGAATTGTTATCAATAAAAATAACTAGTTTAACCTGTGATTACATAGATCATAATCCTGCAAGGTCCTAAATTTAAGCAGCTGGTTGTAGTTCTACTGTGTACAATTTGCAAAAATACAGCTGATCTCAAAAATCCTTTGAACAAGCTTGAAAATACCCAGTGCCCACCTTATACAGTGTAAGCCCTGGTCAAGAGATTATTACTCACTTCCAGATTGTAGTAACCACAAGTGCTGTGACAATTTGCAAGAAGAAGTCAATCCATATCAACATGTACATTTGTGAAGCAATCTGGTTCTCCCAGTTCTGAAATGAGAGATCTTAAAGTAAATTACCAGTGTTTTTCAATATGCATTTGATCATTCAATCAAGACAGAGTTCGAAAGTATGTAACTTTGGAAATACATCAAAATTGTGAAAAATAAAACTTCCTGAAATTACGAGTTTTGTGAACTTACACATCTGATGTAAAAAGTATGTCTTAATTTCAATAAAGACTTATTTAGAAACTGGAAGACTATCACAAACTTCTGATTACAGAACATTTACAAGCCACTGTAAGCTTTTTATTACAAGGACTTGAAGAAATTAACCAAGACTTGCATGGCAGGCATCTGAAAATACATCTTGTCGTTTAATTTTATCCTTGGTTTAAATTTGTTTCTAATTTATTTCTAATTTTCTTACATTAACATACATTACCATACCCAAAAATGGAGAAAACTTTTTAACCCAAGGACAAAATTGAACCACAACATATAAGTTAGTTAGGCCTTCTTGCCGCCACAGTATGTGCAAGACCATTGGCCCACATTTACAATAACTGCAAGTATTTTCTGGGTGTGGGTGGTCATCATTTTATCGAATCATCCAGCCTACACCCAACCCTACGAAGCAATAGGCCATTTCTGAATTACCTATGGCCTCTTTTTCAAAACGAGTCCTTGTGCTCATCCTTTCATATGAAAATTAGTTTCCATTGATATGAAAATGAGTTTAATTTGCATGTGAATGGAAACTTACTTTCATATGAAGGACTCGCTTTGAAAAAGAAGCCAAGAGGTAATTCAGAAACGGCCTATTACAACAATGCAGGCTACAGTACATCACAACACTGGGAACTATGTGGGAACAGTTAATATAAAGGGCTATTTTAATCGCACATCCCCTTCATCCATACACGGCAAAAGAGATGGGGCCAACAGCTCAGTCAAAGTCCAGAGATTTGACTGACCATCTGATGTTGGGCAGTCCCACCCAGCATCACCTTACCAGTTTTCTACAACCTGATTTTTAGGTACAACTGATTTTTAGGTAGAATTTAAAATTTCCCTGACTTGATAAACAATTCCCTGACTTTTCACTGATTTTCAGGAGGAAATTAGGATTCCCCTGACTTGATGCACAATTCCCTTACTTTTCACTGATTTTCAGGTAGAATTTAGAATTTCCCTGACTTAAATTGTGCACAATTCCCTGACTTTTCACTGTCTTTCAGGTAGAATTTAGAATTCCCCTGACTTGATGCACAATCCCCTGACTTTTCACTGATTTTTAGGTATAATTTAAAATTTCCCTGACTTGATAAACAATTGCCTGACTTTTCACTGATTTTTAGGTAATTTAGAATTTCCCTGACTTGATGCACAATTGCCTGACTTTTCACTGATTTTCAGGTAGAATTTAGAATTTCCCTGACTTGATACACAATTCCCTGATTTTTCAATGATTTTCAGGTAGAATTTAGAATTCCCCTGACTTGATGCACAATCCCCTGACTTTTCACTGATTTTTAGGTATAATGTAAAATTTACTTGACTTTTCACTGATTTTTAGGTAGAATTTAGAATTTCCCTGACTTGATGCACAATTCCCTGACTTTTCACTGATTTTCAGGTAGAATTTATAATTTCCCTGACTTGATAAACAATTCCCTGACTTTTCAATGATTTTTAGGTAGAATTTAGCATTTCCCTGACTTGGTACACAATTCCGTGACTTTTCACTAATTTTTAGGTACCTGTACAAAAATTCTGGGCAAGACAGCAATGGGAATCATGCCATAAAAAATCAAGCTAACGAGCAAGATTCGAACATGACAATACACAGCGATAATTCAGCTGACACAAGCGATACAAAATGAACGAGAATGGAGCGAGACTTTTGTACCGCTGGCATTTGGATGGGCTGCCCGTACGGAAATTCTCGGCGAGACATGGGCGAGATTCACGCCATAGAGTGAGTATTTGTACCGCTGTGGCATTTGGATCTCCTAATTATCAGCAAAATACATTGCCCAGCTATGAAAGCTACAGAAAAAAGTGCTGAATGCCGAAAAAAGAAAATCGCTAGATGAAAATATTTTGCGGTATTACCGGTAGTTAAAACGCCACATTCCACCCAATGGCAAACTCTCCCAATTCAATGCCAACACATTCCTGTTGCAGTTAGAACATTTTTATTTAGTCTTAAACGAAATCCATAATAGTTGCTTTATAAGCTTACCGGTACATGTAATGAATTGAACGAAAGGTGAAAAGCATTCACTTCAACAGAGAAAGAACACAAACCGGAGTAGTACAAGGCCCGACTGTTCATTAATTCTATGTCTGGGACAGCTAAGTTCCCATAAATCAGGCAAAATATATCAAGTAATAACATACCGTTTCCAGTGTCCTCTTAATTGCCTTTGGCCTCATTCCCTTCAGTGTTATCTCCTTCGTCTCCAACACTTCTCAGTTAATGAATTTACGAAATTTCCTTGGAATCATGAATCTTTGTTATTGACAGATTTTGCGCACGGTCCACCATAGTCACGCAAGCAGGAGGATCTTTGAAATTTGTGTTTGCCAAAAAAAAAATTACAAAACTACCTACAAAGGGTACTTTTGAACATTGAAGCAACTAGCAAAACCAACTCATTTTGATGTGTAATAGCTTCAGAGATGAAGAGCGAGGAAAGTCCTTGCTACAAAGAACACACAGATTCACGATCAAAACAAATTACGGTATGTCAAAATGTCACTTTACTGTTAACATTGTTGTCGCATCACAGACTTGCTATCTTGGATGTGATCCTTGATAAACACTGCAGATCCATTTTTGGCCAACCGCTAAGCTACCCAGGAGTTTCTATTTGCAGATGGCAAGATGAGTCATCGAAAAACTTGCACTTTCAGTGATGGTCCTGTATCGTATTAAATTCGATGCTTGCAGGTTTCTCTCTTCATCGTTCTTCTTGCATGTGTAACTGATTTGTTGTGTGACGACCTCGTCGACCTGTTTAATTGCTGGGCATTCCTTGTGATTGCGTACACATGGAGGATAGTCCCAATAAACACTCGCTGCTTTCCCTGAACGTGCCATTTCACTCCTACTAAGTTGAAACTCCCTGTGGTGTAGTATACACCGAGACTTTTGGTACAACACTGACCTACTAAGTTGAAACTCCCTGTGGTGTAGTATACACCGAGACTTTTGGTACAACACTGACCTTATTAATTATTGCTAGCACAATACACATAAGCATACAAATTCTTTTGCCTCTGAAAGCATAAAAGCTTCCACAGTAAGTGTTCGGAAAAACCAGGACAAGTAATGAATCCAGGTGCAAAACAGTCAAAAATAGCTAGAACTAACCGTTGTACTCGAACAATGTGCCAAAATGGATGGAATGAGCTTTCGAAACGGTAGCCAATCAGAGTGTCTCAATCCCTCAGAATATGATATCTGGTGATGAAATTTGACCTCTGCTCATGCTTACAAGTGAGTCAAAGACTGATTGTAAGCATGCATGTCAAACGTTCCAAGAAATGAATATGATCAAATCGCCGAAGGACGGCAAAAGACGAATCCTTATTTATGGACGTTACCATCCATTTGCCGGCGTCCCAAGTTTGCCACAGACAGTTCGGTCTGCGCAAAAGAATTTGGGCAGTTGTCCGCCAACTCTCGCTAACAACACCTGGGCTTTTGCAATCACCAAGTACAACTGGCTACTGTCTTCTGCTGTAAAGCCAAAATTTCTTACCATAGCTCACCCAATTTTGTGCAAAAGCTACAATCCAAAGATACATATTACTCAAGTGACATCTGAAATATGAAAGCACTTCAGAAAGGTGCGTGTACTTTCTTCTTGACTTGACTTATCCTCACAGCGGAAATAAATGTGAAAATGCGGCGATGTCAATCTTTTCCAGAAACTTCATCCACATTACAAATAGATGCTTCATTTGTGTGAAAATTGAAATCCTTGCAAACTGGATTGAAGTTTTACCATGTAAATAAATTTAAAACCATAATTAAGCTTATCCTATTTTCTGAAGGCTTTTTAAATTGCGTGCGGTTCAGAGATCGATCATCGTCACTAATAGCTCAGGATTTCTAATAACTTATTTGTTTGAAACACATTCTGAGCTAGCTATCGCCAGATATGAACAATGAGAAAAGACAATGGTCACAAAACCCAAGAGATGAATAATCTTTTAGCTGTCATGTTGATGTATCATTCAAATTTCAGCCATAATAGAGCCTGACAAATGTCATGTTTATTCTCGAAAACGACGGAAAACCAGTCTTGTTCGATCATGCTAGATTCTGACCATATTATCGCTCAGAACATAGCAAGACAAATGACACAGTCAACTACTCCAGCGGGACAAATCTGTTGTCTTGCTTTGTCTTGTTCAATTCACGCCGCAAAAATGACTTAACGGCCAGAATCAGGCCGGATTCTTGCCGTGTCAGGCTATAAATTTTCGAACAGGTAGAACTTGATAAACAATTCCCTGACTTTTCACTGATTTTCAGGTAGAATTTAGAATTCCCCTGACTTGATGCACAATTCTCTGACTTTTCACTGATTTTCAGGTAGTATTTAGAATTTCCCTGACTTGATACACAATTCCCTGACTTTTCACTGATTTTTAGGTAGAATTTAGAATTTCCGTGACTTGATGCACAATTCCCTGACTTTTCAGTGACTTTCAGGTAGAATTTAGAATTTCCCTGATTTGATACACAATTCCCTGACTTTTCACTGACTAGCTTTCAGGTAGAATTTAGAAATTCCCTGACTTGATAAACAATTCCCTGACGTTTCCTTGACCTTGCAAAAATCTGTTCTCCCTGATTTTTCCCTGAATGTGGCAACCCTGGCTCCAGTCAGGGGTTTGAACTTGGGACACATTTCTCCAAACTGCCAAAAACGTTTCAGTCCCATACACTAGCTTCATTACTATAAATTAAATTTCTAATACCTTTTATATACATAGTATGCCACAGCTGAACACAAATATTCAGCAATTGGCAAACATCTCACTGAAGTGCACGGTGGTAGCAATGTTTTGAATGAAAGCCTTTTCAAGATTGTTAAGAAATGCCTAAGCAAGTTTGATTGTTTAGTGTTTGAGATGCTTTTTATCAAGAAACTCAAACCTAATCTCAACATGCAAACGGACTCTATACATGCTAAACTTTTTGTCTAGTTAAAGTTATTTATTTCTGTTACATTTCTTAATCACCTATTGTTCTTTTAGTATTTATACACCCTAAAATTTCATCATTTTCTGACTTGATAATGGCATTACGTTAATGTAGAAACATCGTTGAATTAACTTTTTACCTTTTTTATCTTTTTATTGTGTTTTTTTAGAAACATTTTATCGCAATTTTTTATAGTTAAATCACTGGTGATTAATTAAATTACAAGTAAGCCCTGAATTTAATTGCATAATGCCAGCTAAATTATTTTGGATTGTAACAATATGCAGCCTCACCTGTTGGCAACAGGTCTCTGGGCTCTCATCACAGGTCTTTTCCACTTGTACATAGAGTGTTATCATTAGTACAGCTATTGATGCCAGCTTTAACAGCACAGTCCTGCAGAAAAACATGACAGCAAACACTTTTAAGATGCTAAAAATGAGGAGGTTAACTTTATAATTTGAATCCCCCTACGTGAACTTTTGGAGCTAAATTGATAATTATGCAATGAAAGGATACTGTCAATTGCACAAGCTTACATGTAGGACAGTGAGTGCTCACCTTTTCATGTTTTGTCTGACCCACTGACTTTTTTCATTGAATAGACCTACATTTCACTAGTTTTAACTCAAACAATACTCGAGTCCCTTCACAAAAGGTTTTTGTGTCTACTGTACGTGCAGGTAGACACTGCCAAAAACCAAAACCTGTTATCGTTAACTTCGGCAGACAATCATAAGCCAATCAAACCTGAAGATTACCTAGAGTCTTCTTGGCATTTGGCATTCAAATCAGAAACTATTTAATTGCCCAACCAAAAGACAGAAGTGTGAATGAAGGAAGATTGACTGCAGAAAACTCTGGCTTTAATTACAGTGTACCAGGGTTCCAGAGAAGTTTGTAAGGCAGGGTGTCAACTAGGAATTCCATCAGGTCAAATTCCCACTACTCCCACTAAACCATTATAAACTTTCTACAAATTTGTCGGGTCATGTAGCTAACCTTGCAGGGTTTTTGACCCAAGACCCCCCTCTTATCTGGAACACTGGTGTACATGTACATGTAGTTGACACATTTCGCTTTTCAAAACTTCTTGTAAATCGACAAGTTGTCGTGACTGAAATTCCAACACAGGTTTTTGGTTTTTAACCCTGCGCTATTAGCCTCCTTATCTCTTCTTAGTGTTTCCACCGTTTTGATCAACACAAACGACTGCAAAGGACAAAATCATTTTACGACGTGTAGGAACTCACATGTCAGTTATTCTGTTACACTACAGAATTCTCATCTGAAAGTTTTTGTATTTTCACGAACCAATTAACGTCTTGCAAAAATTTGCCAGCCATGCTTCGATAGATAGATAGATAGATTTAACGAGGGTAAAGACATTGATAATAGGTAATAGGTGGAATGCAAAATTTATCTTGTGATGAGGGCGGTATATGACTGTTAACAAAGTCCTGTAAGAGGATATCAAGCTCAGATTGTGAGGTTGCTTCGTAATCTTGTAATCTACATTGTATTTGTTCTGATGAAAAGAATACTTTTAATTACTTTTAAGTTTCACTCTAGCCGTTTTCCATTTTGTAGGCCTCACCATTTCAATATACATTTGCATAGTTTGAAATAATGACCTAGCAAGATTGTGAGACTTGAAGTCGGGGTCAACTACAAATGCAACATTTATACCAAATATGCTCATCAGCGACTTGAGGATTTGAGACTGACATTTTGTTTGCATTACTTGTTCTGATATTTGTTCTGATGAAAAGACAACTATATTTTTAAGTTTCACTGTTTGGAATTTTATATGAGTCACCATGTGCATAATTTGAAATTTGACCTAGCAAGATTACAAGACTTTGAGCTTTTACTACAGGTATTTGCATGCAAAAAAATGATCAGAATGGAACTCATGCAGTGGTACAGGCTCCGGGGAGGGGGGGGGGGGGGTGCGGCCCACTTCCTGAAACCCTTACCCTATTTCAGACCAAAATCTGCAATTTTCCCTACCCTATTTCACACCTGACCAGGTTTTCCATCTTTCCAGGAAACTTTCTGGTGGAATGAGCTGTACCATTTACATTTCCAACTGACATTTTCAGTTTTTTTGTTCAGACAAATGGTAAATGACTCTGATGTCAGGGTGAACATTTATACCGAATACGCTCTTCTGCAACTTTGATCTCCTCAAGTACACCATAATATGGGTAATATATAGATTTAGCCAAGCCTAAAAGTGGAGCTCCATGGTTATTATTTTATTTACTGGTATTGAGCAACTTCGCATGGCTTTCCTTGCACCAATATTTTGTGTTTAGAGCAGTCAACAGGAATAAGAATAAGAACGATTAAACCATTTAATGTTAAGCTTCAATTCATTTAATTCAGTCACCTGTGTTGTAGAGGTTGAAAATACGAATCCACTTGAGTTAAAACACGCATCTGGAAAAATAGCAAACGGTTTGTCCAAAGAAAGAACTTCTTCCACCAACTTTGAGCTACTCGTTCCTCCCATTAATGCCGGTGAACTGTTAAGTGACCTTTCTTGGTGAGCTGCGAGGTGCCGCGGTAAAGTGAAAGTCCTTGAAGCCTTGAATCATTTTGTTTTTCAACCACACAATCCGGGCGTCGATTATGCAAGTCGAGCCAAGTTTTAAGCGTTTCCTGAGGCAAATGTTTTGCTATCCTTTTTATGACTTGAAAATTCACCTTCCGGAGTATATGTTAATTAGTTATTGATTTTTATGCCTTTTACGCGACTTAAAAGACAAACTTCGCAAACTTCGAAGAAGATGAAGTTGTTTTGGTCAAAATGAAGAAACCAACTGAATGTGAAATTACGAGCCGCAGAAAGCGCGCGGAAAATTAAGCCTCGTTTTGGTTTGGGTGCCTCGTTTTGGTTAAATTAACCTGGCTTGAGCCTGCGATCTAATCGAAAACTAGTACGTGGTCAGCGGTCAACTTCAAAAAAACAGCTGACCTATATGAGCTCTAAACTTGAGCCCGCGATATGGCCACGTGATACTGGTCAGCGGAAACCTTGTTTTGACAGCTGTCAATTGGCCATGACACAGATGTCTATATCAAAGTTGCACGCTGCAAACTAGCTGATGAGCTGGGGACCCAGCTGGGTCAGGTGGAGTATGGCCGCCATGTTGGATTATTATGGTTATTATTAGGATATTATTAATTATTGGGCAACTCCACCGTCGTCGTCGTGCGCGCCCACGAGCAATACCGCTAGCTGCTTTTACCATGAGAAAAGCAGTTGACGGGTTTCTATAGGTATGGGGCTCCGCTTGGCGGCCCTTCGGGCTGCCGGAGCTCCGCTATAAATCTCATTTGCCTTTAAGTTGACGTTTGATTCCCACTATTTTTTCAAAATTCCTTTGGCCAGTTCATTGACGAGCAAACATGTCAAAATAATGGTTAACTGTCTGTGGTGACTCATATGTTTCTAACATCCTAAGGCAGTAGACACACATACCCACTTGGGTACCTATATTACCAAAATAAAGACCTCATCCATATGCACGATCAATGTTTTCCAAAAGGCATTATTTCACATTTATTTTACCTTACTGTAAGTATCAACAGAAGTTAGTTGAAAAACCAAACATTCATTTCCACTCCACCACTGACACTGCGCCACAATTCATTCTAAAACTACTGATAACCACCTCATCTATCTGCATAATTTACATTATTTTGCTTAAAGGGGTGCTGTCACAGCAATTCCTGTTTTAAGTTTGTTTAAATTGTTGTGAGGAAGTACTTTTTCCATTACATGAATAGGCCATTTAGTAACACAAAAAGGTTGATTTCAAAACATTTTCTTTTTGGAAGAAAGGAAACTAGCATTAGTAAGTCAGTGATTTTTTCAAGACACAATGACAAAACTTGAAAACTGTTTATTTAACTTTTTTCAAGTTCAAATCCATTTCCTCTTCATATGTTCCGAGAGGTTTTTCTCCGGGAATTCCAGTTTTCCCCTCTCCCCAAAAACCAACATTTGATTTGATTTGATTTATTTAGAGTTGATTTGATTTAGTCTCCCCAATTAGTAGAGCATCTGTACTCAGCTAGATAGATTAGAGACTTGAATAAAGTGATTATTATTATTATTATTATTATTATTATTATTATATTTATTATTATTATTATAGCACATATTAAGTGCTTTGCAGGAAAAAGGCATGTGTTCCATGCAAACACATCTTTGAGTTTATTGAAATTGCGTGAGAGTGCCCCTTTAATCCTAACACACACATTTCCCAAATCACTTTGCACTGGGATAGTAGCATTATGGGAGAAATGCACAAAACTTTGCTACAAGCACATAACTGGCTTTAACATCACCTTATATATCAATCACACAAGACGTACCTAAACATGTTAATTGACACCTCAAAGCTTGGACTCCAGTCTTCAAAGTTAGACAAAGCATTAAACAAGACTGGCAGTACCAAGTTCAGAAAAGTGATAGTCAGTGAAGGTGCAAAGCTTAACAGTGTCAGCAAAAAACTGCTTATCTCTGCTGCTTGCTTCTGGTAATTCTAAACAAAAAATATCAAATCATCAATTTGCATGAAAGCCTTTGCAGTTTAAGAATCAAGACAAAATAGCACTGTACATGTATTTCCAACGTCACTGGGCAATTCAGGTTTGTTTCCCACTCTGCTTGAAGAATCCATAACAAAATAAAATATTATTGATAGTTGAGTTAACTTTTAATTATATTTTGTCTCACAAATGAATCACAGAGATCTGAATCGCAATTTTTCACATTGCTGGTCTTCAACAGGTCATGGTGTTGACTGGCTGCACTTACCTGTAGCAGGCCCCGTGACCCACTCTGGAGAGCGTTTTCAAAAACCTCTGTTTTTGATTGTTTTAGTGGGAACTGAAGGCGAAAATGGATAAATAAAAGCATGCGTTTTCAAACAAAAACGCATTAGTGTGGATGGGGCCTCAATGTTAATATTACACAAGACCCAAAATAACAAACTCAAACAAAAATATACTTACTGGGTTTATAGAAACCTCAACAGTTCTGATGATGGCATAAACAGCGCCTCCCAGGAGGACTGTCACAAAAAAACTAACAAGAGCTCTCACAGTGTAAAGCCGACATTTCTTGCCCATTGTTCGATTTTGAACTTTAACAAGTCGCTCCTCTTCAGCTAACTCTGCCTAAATTAAAATGACAGAAACACACATAACTGACTTGTAAATACACTGTATTTGTTTTAAGGAGACGTTTCATGTCTGCCAACAAACAAACAAATAAATTTGTTAAAAAAATTGTTGCTAACAATTAGCAAGTAATTGAACTATAGAATATAATCAATGTTGATAACAAATTTAGCACAATAATTAATAACCTTGTTACTACTGCTTATAATGAGGCTGCTGATTACAAAAAATATAAGAGGAGATTGTATTACTGAAGCCATGTATAGATTGTACATTTTAATGGTACCATGTATGTATCAGAGAAGTAGAGTTCAACATAATTATACATTATTTTATACGGGCACCAGTACATGCACAATCTGTCATTCAGGGATGTTTCAATGAAAAATTTCTATCATTGATTATTTTTTCACATTTTTGCTACATGCAGCTGATAGAAAATGAGTTCCTTAATATGTTATAAATGTCATAAAAACAAATTAAGAGTCACCTAATTCATTTCTGAGATAATTCAAGAAAATAAATTCCCCAAAAAATTTTAGAAAAATAAATCTTTAAGGAAGGACATCAGCACATCCTGCACAGCCATAGTGTAGGCAAAAATTCAGAAAGATGTGGGTAGAAATATTTGAAACTTCTTGTATTTTTTTTTAATTAACATTTTTGTCATTCCTTGATACAGTGTAAAATGTAGAGAAATGGTAAAGGAAGAGATCTATCGAAAGAAAAACAGGGGTCACCATGTTACAGTTATAAAAGCCAGAGATAAATCCTGTCTACATTTCCTCCACAGTTCAAAAGCTTAATGTATGACATGGCATGACATTGTAACAGGAATTGCACGCACAGTAAGATCGATGAGCAAAAACAATTAGCTTAAACATCCTTAACCAACACTCACCCTGACAGTCTGTACGATATTCTGGCTCTTGACTTTGGCAGTGTTTTCATCACTGATGCAGAAATCCCATGACGCAAAGACTTTGTTGCAAAAAGACGATGAAGTCCCACCACTTTCAATGTAACTTTCTTGAAAACTTTTTGCCAAACTAAAAAAACAAACAAACCAAGCAAGAAAACATTTAATAAAATTAATGCCTTGCATTATGTTCAAAGTCATGTACTTCACAGAAGTTGAAAAAACTGAACGTGTACTGAACGCAGTATCATTCATAACACACTAACTGCTCAACAGCCCGACAATATTGCTAGAGTCAACACTGCACCAAAGTTTAAGGTTATTACTCAGGCTTCCTGTGGAAGGCCCAAGTCTAAAAAGGTCATCCATTCTTCTTCTTCATCATCGTTGTCATCATCCTGTTTCTGACATCCACAAAGCTCACACGTTTTCCAGCGTTTCTGTGCAATTAAGTGCTAACAAAAACTAACACAACAACAATGCCACCATGTTGGATTATATACTGTATGAATATTACACTGACTTTCTCTGAAACGTTTTAATACTTCTGGGAATCCACCTTCCAAAGATTACAGTTTTGAATGTGAATTGTTACCGTGCTTTATCTTTAATTGACTGATTCTCTGTATTCAAAGCAACTTTAGCAAAATTTGTGAAAACATGCTTGCACTGATTCGCTTTTGTCACCTTTTTCGCGTAGATTATTTTACTTGAGGCGACAATTGAACTCATTTGCTTTTCAGTATATACACAGGCTGATCTGAATAAATTTTTTATTTAGGAAAGCTAATTGTCTGTTATTCTGTGTGTCTTAATTCACGGAATTTCGTAATTACTCCACCTATACATAAAGAAACCCGAAATCCTCGCAGCACATATCAAATTTGCCCATGTGACAACAACTATGGTCAGCTACCTGTACATGGTCAACACAGTGTGATAGTGAAAATAAAATACATGTATATGGAAAGGTATTCATATCTCGCTATACTAATTTGTCATAATAGACCTCATAAGATTACAACCGTGTAGCGTGAATTGATCAGTGAAGTAGCAAATTGCAATACCAATTGCCTCTTGGAAGGCCAAGTGAAGGCCAATATGGCCTCTAGTTACTACAAGCAAGTCCCTTGAAAGCTCACACTCAAAATTTGGAATCCTATTACCATTAGTTTAGGATAGGACTATATGTAACCTGCACTGGTTATTATGAAACAACAACCAATTCAACACTTTCTCACTTACTTTCGGACCATGAGAAGAAGACTGACAAAGAAGTAAGCACCACCAACCAAGAGGTAAGCTAGTGGAAGGTCATATTCCACATCATCATCTGATAATAACTTTGTGTCAGGATATCCCGCATAAAACAAGAGGGTAGTATTAATCCAACCCTAAAATTTGACAAAAACATGGATCAAATCATATATCTGTAAAATTACATGTAATATAGCAAATAACAATTAAAAAACTGTCACACAGTTTTGTGTGCCGGAAATACAAGACTTTTTGAAACCAACTGATCGAGAAGTTTTTGAAAACTTGACACATTGAAAGATTATTGCAATAATGAAATGTTGAAATGTGGATGCTTGCCAGTTGTGCTGAGTTAACCTGAACGACGACTCTATTAATGGTCACCTCTACATGTAACTTACAATGAGTGTTTTTTTTTTCATAGAGGATTGGAGAAAGCAGAAAGAGTGCAATTATTTATTTCCACTGTTCAGCTTACTTGAATAAACTGTTCATTTTTTATTGTTCAAAATAAACTGATGCTTCTATTAATTCTGTCATCAGTCTCTCAACAGTGATTTCGCCTCAACAGCATCACCCAATCAGAATTCGATGGCGGTTTCATTTACCGTATTTACCCGTGTATAATGCGCACCTGTGTATAATGCGCACCCTATTTTTCAAGACAATTTTCAAACAAATAAAATAAATGTGTTAAATAACCACCATTTGGTCAGAGAAAATTCTGACTCAATCGAACGGCTGGAATTATCTACTCACAAAAAAAATGCAAATTTTCTGCCTGTTCGGGTTTAGTCATTGGTTTAAAAAAAAAAATCCATCTGTTTTAGTTAAAAAGTGTATTTCTGATATTCAAAAAGCTTTCGGTCACTATTAGGTTGTTCTGACTTTGGTTAAGCTTGTGTTTCGTGGAGTGGGATCACTAATTTGTTGATTACAAAAGGCAATCGAAAATTGTTTTATCTGATAAGATTAACGTCTTCCCGAGCATTGAGACAGCACGAGAGAATGATTTAGACACCTGTTATAGGAATTCTCATATGCTCAAAGACTCTTCGTGGTTGCTGTGTAAAAATTTTTGCTTTCATTCCCTGACACTTTATGTTTTCGCATATCTGAATGCTAAATAAAGGTCAACAAACTATCATGGTGTCATATGTTCAATCAAGCGTAATGCGGTCAGAAATAAAGATAATCATCTCCTGTGAAACGCGCCTCCGACAATTTTCAGTTTTAAAAGATTTTGAATTGTCGACAGCCTCTGCAAAATATACCTCACTTATTTTGCCTTCGTTCTGAGCTGCTGTACTTCGAGCAAAATAATTTTGAACAAACTTTGGCTCACAAAATGTGTGTTTCATTAATAGCATATACAAATAAGAGGATATTTTGTTTCGTCTGTATGCAAATTTTTAGCGTCTGCTCACAGAACATCCGGCCAGTTTTTCCAGTCAGTTTATCGGCGGCAATTTAAAAGCAGCTGTGATAGGTTATTTGCTTGTTTATTATAACAACGGCATGGACAACAGCCTTTTGAATTCTTGTTTACTGGTTTTTTTATCCTTTGTTAACCACATGCGTATGCAAATTAGGGAAACGATCAAGAAACAAAAGGTTTCGTGTATAATACGCAGTGCAAATTTCATCAAAAAAATCTTAGGAAAAAAGTGTGCATTATACATGGATAAATATGGTAAGTTATTTCCAAATGACAGGAATGAAGACTAGTTGCAACCATATTCTGTCAATAAATTTCCCAGCAGAATATAAAATGACATGACATGACATGACATGTGACAAGTGACAAGTAATGATTAAATGTACATGGCAATTGTGTATCAGGCCCTCCACCACCTCTATCTACACCCACCTCACCCATCTTCATCATTTTCGATGACGAAGAAGGGTGAAGGGGATGGGGATTGTTGTGAGGGTAAAAGTATACCGCCAACCGGTTAGCTCAGTTGGTAGAGCATCAGACTACCGTATGGGAGGTTGCGGGCTCAAACCCCAGCCGGACCAACACTAATTCATTTAGGAGAAAGTGGTGCTTTTGTAATGACATCTACAATTGGCTAGAGTTTCTAGTCTTCTCAGACATGGATGATAATTCGTAGGTCCCATCTCACAGTAACTTCCACTTAATCTGACTCTGTGGGATGTAAAAGAACCACTAGGGACACTAGGGACAAAACTCTGCCAGTGACCACCCCTAGTGTCTGTCCTAAGGTGAAATGATGTCAATTGGAACATGTGTCCTGTTTCACTCTCCCATCATTGCGTTTCAGATTCCACAGTGACAAAAAAATCATAAGATAGATTTATAGAAGTACCCATAATAATAATCACATAAATTATGTTATAGTCATTTAGTGTCGCAGAGACCAGTGTTGCACTAAATGTAGAAACTCTTGCATGTTGATTTCATGGTTTATGAGAAGTACCATATTTCATTGAATAAGGGCACAGGTCCTTATTTAAAATTTTGGCCAACAAAGAGAGCACAAGCTTATTTGATGGAGGGCACTTAAATGCGGGAACCACTTATGAAGGTTTTCTTTCAACGAACTCTACTTTATTTTAGATAATACACATAAAAGAACCCTGCAAGCACATTCAAGGAGGTAGAAATAACTGGAAGTGACTTAACAGAAAATAAACTGCATGTTCTCCTACATGTAAAGCACTCAGTACTGATGCCGCTGTACGTGAAGCTCAAAAGGTAAAATAAAAAGTGACATAGAAACAGGTTTTCCTTGCGTCTCTACTCTTCATTAGAAAGTGAGGGAAGGGGAGAGAGGTGCTAAATCGAGAGGGGGGGGGGGGGCATTAACCCCATATTTGATATTTTGGTTGAGGGGTGGCCACTTATTTGGGGAGGGCACTTATTAGGGCGTGGGTGCTTAAATTATTCAATAAGGAAATACAGTATGAGACAAATGCAACTACAAGAACACAATCTCACCTGCCCAGTGAAGAAGTCTATAACTGCATCATCAATGGATCTTGAACTTAAAGAAATTGGTTGCAGCTGATCAATGCTGCAGAAACTTGTATTGGTCTGGTTGGTTACATTTTGGCTCCCGATGATTGCCGCAGGCAATGAAACTAATCCAAACTCCAGGAAAAAGACCACCAAATTCAGAAAGAGCAACCACTTGAGAAATATAAAGAAGGACAACACACCGTTTCCAAATCGACCTGCAAGTAGACAATTTAGCACCAGAACTTGTAAATCACAGAGGCAGGTTTGAAGGAGAATTTTCAGATGGTGCCAAAACTTAGTTACTGGTAGTTTTAATTATTTATACAACACTACTAACTAATATTAAAAACATAGGACGCAATCGAGCCCAAATTTCCAGAATGCCTGGTTAATAACAGAATCTAATGATTGAAACAGAAATTGCTCATCAGAAAAGTTCTTTTTGAAAATTTCAGGCAGCCTCCTGGCAAGCTTGTCCAACCTTTTTTTTTTTTTTTTTCAGAAATTTGGAAATTTCAGAAATTGCCTTTCCCATTGGGCATGCATTTTGTTTTGGTCAGACTGGATATTTCCTGTTCCATTTGACATTTCATCTGTGTTTCGCCTGACCAAAATGAAACGCCCAATGGAACAGGAAATTTCAGGAATTTCTGAATTGAAGTCAAAAACACTGTTAACAGGGTTCAGATTGTTTCCAAACACTCAGATTGTTTCCGGACTCAAATTTCGTTGTCTATTAAACAAATTTCCCGTTTCTTCTGTTTAATAAACAGGCCTGACCGTCAAATTCGTTTATTAAACAAAAAGAAAGGTCTTTTCTGTTTATTACACAAAATAGATGTCCCTTTTTGTTTAATCAACAAGAGACTTTTGCTTACTAAACGAAAGTCACAGGCTTTTCTGTTTAATAAACGAAAGTTACACAAAACTTAATGCCAACTAATTTTTACACACAAGTCGTCATTACCTAAAAAAATATAAAGTGTTAACACAGAGCTACCGGGGGAATTTTTGTAGAACTCTTTTCTGCTCAGTCCATCCACTGGGCAAGGAAAAGGCACAGCTTTACATTTTCAAAGAGATAATAATATTGTGCAAAAGTTCGCTCTAACCCGCGTTGTACAGTCGAGACCAACACTCTTCGCTCGGTGTTTATTCATGATAAGTTGCGAGGATGAACCCGCTCATGGCTTGAAATACAACAAAAATGTAAAAAGAAAAAAGAGGTGTAGGGATTCAGTATAAATAATTAAATAATAAATATTGGAGTTTTTGAAACATGTAGCTTATTCATGGAAACTATGACAGCGCTTGAGTTAGGACGATTAAAAACTGTTGAAAAATGTACGGTCCGTGCAACTGAAGCATACGTTGAGCGAAAGCTGTGAATTACACAAAAAAGATGTCACTTTCTGTTTAATAAACAGGAAACTTTCACTTATTAAACGAAAGTAACAGGCTTTTCTGTTTACTAAACGAAAGTTACACAGAACTCAACGCCGGCTAATTGTTGTCCACGAATCGCGATTTAATACTGCTGAACAACAACAAAAATATCAATAGCCATGAAGACAAGGCTACAGATGGATAATTTGACAATTTTGTTTTTGTAGAACTCTTGCGTGCACAGCCTTTCTACTGGGCAAGAAAAAGGTACGGCTTCACATTAATTTTAAGAAGAGATAATTTTTTCAAAAGTTTGTTCTCATCCGAATCCGGCATATTGTGAGACCAGTGGTGAATGAGCTCTTCGCTCGGTGTTCATTCCTGTTGAGTTGCGAGGATTAATCCGCTCATTGCTCAAAATACGATGCAAAAGTACAAAGAAAGAAAAAAAGGTGTCAGAATTCTGTAAATATGAGAGATTTTAAAGTTAAAGCCTGTATCTTATTCATGGGAACTATGATTGCACTCGAGTTACGATGGAAGCACAAAATAATGATAATTTTGAGTCACTGGTCAGGAGTCAGTCCGAAGCACGTCAAACCGAAAGATGTGGATTACACAAAAAAGGTGTGAGTCACTTTTTGTTTAAACAGGAAACGTTCGCTTATGAAATGAAATTGACAGTCGTTTGTGTTGAGGAAAAGAAATTTACACAGAACTTAACGCTGGTTGACTATAAATTCTCGTACATTATTCGCGATTGTTACCAACACAAATGAAAGTCCAAAGTACAAAGCATTACATCATCAAGTGCATTCAAGTGAGCGCTCAAGGTTATATAATCCCTGAGGCCACGCAGCAAGACCTAAACACATTTTCCTGCACATATCTTTGTAAAGTTGTGAACATTTTAATCCAGTAGAGTCTGTCTTGCCAAATTTGGGAAAAGGTTGGAAGCCTTGCACGTGTACACTTATCGCGCTCATCGCCGTGACAGCTCTATATTTAGAACTTGGCAAACAATATTACCACAGATCTATTACTCGGGTCTAAAAGATGCCGAGTCTTGGATTTGGGTCTGTTTCTTTTCCTTTCTTTTCCCTTTTTTTTTTTTAATTTTGTTTGACTCACACCTTTTTCTGCGTAATTCACATCTTTCGGTTTACATATCCTTCGAAATGTTCTAACCAGTGACCAAAAATGACGTCTTATCATTGGCCCTTTTTATACTAGAGATGCATTATCCATCCAGACGAATTATGCGTCTGTCATTTTATCAGAGTAGTGTAAAGACGGGATGAACTACATGAGACGCTTAATCCGTCTGGGACGAACTTGGACAAACATTAATTTGTAGTGCGTCTGTTCGTCAAGTTCATCCCAGATGGATTATACGTCTCTAGTATAAAAACGGCCATTCTGATCATTTGTGCTTGCACGGAGTTCCCATGAATAAGATACAAGCTTTAACTTTAAAATCTCTCATATTTACAGAATTCCAACACCTTTTTTTCTTTCTTTGTACTTTTGCATTGTATTTTGAGCAATGAGTTGATTAATCCTCGCAACTCAACAGGAATGAACACTGAGCGAAGAGCTCATTCACCGCCAGTCTCGCAATACGCCGGATTCGGATGAGGACAAACTTTTGAAACATTATCTCTTCTTAAATGTGAAGCCGTACCTTTTTCTTGCCCAGTAAAAAGGCTATGCACGCAAGAGTTCTACAAAATTGTCAAATTATCCATCTGTAGCCTTGTCTTTGTGGCTATTGATATTTTTTTTTGTTCAGCAGTATTAAATCGCAATTCGTGGACAAGAATTAGCCGGTGTTGAGTTCTGTGTAATTTTCGTTTAGTAAACAGAAAAGCCTGGTCTCGACAGTACAATGCCGGTGAGAGCGAACTTTTGCAAAATTCTCTCTTCGAAAATGTAAAGCTGTGCCTTTTCCTTGCCCAGTGGATGGACTGAGCAGAAAAGAGTTCTACAGAAATTTTTTTTTGTAGAGTTATCCACCGGTAGCTTTGTGTTAACACTTTATATTTTTTTAGGTAATGGTGACTCGTGTGAAAAAATTAGTTGGCATTAAGTTGTGTAACTTTCGTTAATTAAACAGAAAAGCCTGTCACTTTTGTTTAATAAGCAAAAGTCTCTTGTTTGTAAACAAAAAGGGACATCTATTTTGTGTAATAAACAGAAAAGACCTTTCTTTTTGTTTAATAAACGAATTTGATGGTCAGACCTGTTTTTTAAACAGAAGAAATGGGAAATTTGTTTAATAGACAACGAAATTTGAGTCCGGAAACAATCTGAAACCTGTTTGTTCCACTTGATACCGCAAAAATTTCAGGGAGTCTAACTGGTTATATTCTCTGATTCAGTGAATGGTTATGGTTATTTAACATAGATGTACCACACAACAGCGTGAGGGATATTTTTTTATAGTTATTGTGCTTGAGATAGTTTTCACGATCTCGAGATTATTCTCCCTTAAACAGCTGGTTTCTGTTGACCACTCTTTTGCAAAACCTGAAGCCACCAGCTATCAGGCATATGAATACAAAAATGATCTGGTTGGCTTACAAAAATGAAAGTAAGTTCTAGTTCTGGGAATTCACTAAAGCTGTCCAGATTGAAATACCAGTTGGTTGTTTAGTCAGTCACTAGATGTTGTTGATTACTAATGTAAACGTTATACCAAATGTGCTGAGAAAAACAGGCATCAGTTCCTCAAAGAGTGGATAGCTTACTTAGCGGATAATTCGCTGTCCAATGAATAAAACGTATTGCAACCAATACACAAATTTATCTACTGGACAGTAACATATCTACTGGTCATATAACATTCTCCATTCTTTCAAGAACAAGGACCAGGCGTCCATTTCTCATAACTCTGGAAAACATTTCAGGCCCAAGAATGAAGTATTTTAAAAATTGATTGGTACTAGCTTTTTGGACAAGCTAGCCAATGTACAGTGAAATTGTCAAATTTAATAGACAGTGTCCTAAAAATAATAAGAAAACAAATTATTGCAGGTAATGAACCAATTGCAAGTCCATGAAAAATAGTTTTTCAGGCCCAAAACATTTACAGGAGTTTCAAGAAATGTCTAACAGGTGTCTGTACTGGGGATGCTTCAGAATTTATCTTCAAAGGCTTGTAAACTGGTTGCAAATTGCTGTATTAAAAACGTGTTAAGAAATACTAAGATACATTTCCCCTTCTTTGTTTCTGCTGCAAGAATAAAAACAATCTCCTGGCATGATTTTCTTGAAAACAACTTACAATTGGCTTACTGTCTCACATGTCTCAAAAGGAAATAGTTTTTTTTCCTTAATACATAATATGCACTGTTAGCTACCTTCTACTTCTTTAAGGTGCCCCTTCCATAATTCCAGATCACGACTCCATTCCGATATTGAAGAGGTTGTCAACTTCCAATACTTGTGAAAATTAAAAAAAAAAAAGGGGAAAATAGCACATGTTAAAAGTATAACAACTTTTGCAAGAGTACCATTATAATCAAGAGAAATTGTATCAAAGCAAACAAACTTTTTTTTTCTTTTCTTCTTAAAACAAGCAAACTTACCATGCTTGCCTCAAATGGCATGGTTATAATTTGCTTTCAAAAGTATATCAAGCTTTGAAAAAAGACATTTTTTATGAGCACTAACCATGGCAACTCGTAATCTGAAGGCTTTCCATCCCGAAATGCGTTTTTGCCTCTTAAAATTCTTCACAGATTTCCTGAAAAATAAAATTTTTCATATACAAATGAAAAAGCAGTACTAATAACCCCTGATACCAGGCCTCTTATTACAAGGCGGGACTCGGGTACCATGCAGTGCACATGTACTCTAAACACAGTACCCACCTTTGTTGTTCAGAAACCTCAGGCATGCCTGTCTATTCCTAATACCCTCCTATTTCTATAATTATAATGAAACCAAATGCTAATATACAGTCAAGTTTAAACACAGTTGTATTGCTACCCTTAAGGTGGCTCAAAATGGTTTTTGTTATTTTTAGACAGTCCAACTATTTATGGATCAGTGCTCCCACAATTTTTGTGTCTTTCCTTGAACACAGTATCAAAAAATTTCCCAATCAATTCCCATCTTAATTTTTCGATAATTTGAAGTGGCTCAGATTCCCATGTACTGATTTTTTTAAAACTTTGCAGAAAGATGAATCTTCATATGCTGACTAACAAAATATGGGGGTCATCCAACTAGTTTTTGAGTTACAGGCACATAAAGCCAAAATTAAGGGTCTTTCTAAGTGGCTGTACTGTTACTATGGTAACCTAATATGTCAAAACAGTGATCACAACTTGTTGAGAAATAATTGGGAAATTTTTTGATATCATTTTCAAGAAAACAAACGAAAAATTGTGGGAGTAACAATCCATTAAAGAGTAGGTGTCTAAAACTAACGAAACCATTTTGAGCCAAAATTCAGGACTAAAATTGATTACAGTCAATAACTAAAAACTGATTAAAATTTGTTGGAAACCCTCATTAACCTGCTGCCTTGCTTAAATGGAAGGTGGGTGCTTGCGGTATCCAGTGGCCAGCCAGGTCCTAGATAGAATACTGCCCCCATGGCTGGCAAATCCCCGCAACCCAACCATGAGCCCCCATTCCAGGCACCCATCAACACTGATCAAATCAGTGGAATGGAAAAAAAAGGAGGGGAGGGAGGGTGGGGGATTGCTGACAAACACCGCTTGGAGCTGCTGTGAGAGTGAGAAGGCGAAGAAACCGCTTAAAAGTGCCAGATGAAACGTGAGTGCCCACTTGCAGAAAACCGCTAGAAAAACCACACAAGTACACTGGTCAAAAGAAACAAAGCTGCAACAAACCAAGTGAGCCGGCACTTGAACAGATGACCGCTGGCCAGAGGCGCCCACTGGCCGCGTGCACAAAGTTAGTGTACATTTGTGTCACAAAAACAGTCTCACGCTACTTTTTATCGCTTTAATCAGAAACTAAAAACAAGTTGTCTTGTAACTTTGCAGAGTATAACTGTAGCCTATCCCTTGCGAAATGGATTCCCAGAAAACTTGAAATTCCTAGGAATTCCTAGGAATTCCAAACAATTCCAAGTCATGCAAATTAGGATAAAGCCAACGGCTTGGAATTTCTTAGAATATCTGGGAATGTTTACTTATCCAGTTGGGAATAACTTGGAATTCCTAGGAATTCCCAAAAATTCCAAGACTAAACAGAAATCGCATTTGGAATTGCTGGGAATGTCTGGGAATCAATGGTAAACTGAGACATCAAAATGCAAATTTGAGAATTAGGAGGTCAATCAACATCAATTTAAAGTTCCACCACTTTAGCTAAAAAAGACTGCAAAGTTTTGTGATTCTTTAAGATCAAGACTTTAATTCTTTCAAGGAGACACATTTATGACTAAGCCTAAACAAAGTGCTACTAAACACAACATAGCCCTAATAAAGACAAACAGACAATTACATAAAATATATATAATACAATCCTTAAGTCACGCATTTACTCAGTGACTTTTCCGAATTAATTGAAGCTCATGAAACTTGCGCGTTCTTCGAAATGAAATGGACGTAAAAGCGAGCTCGAGAGTTAACGACGGATTTTTCTCACCTTCACCAACTCATTCGACTCTTTGCTTCCTCGATAACGATCGACCACAAGCATCTAAAGGATGTTTTACACTGAACAGAAGATGCATCTCTTCATAAAGTGTGTTTTCGTCAAAATCTTCGCCAGAAATTGGATTCACATTCGCTTGGAAAGCGAACAGAGCATATTTCCCTGAAGCCCCCAGTCAAGCAGTCCAGCGGATGTTACACGGCAACAGCCAATGATAGTGTGCGAATTTTCACGTGACTATCCTCGTGTTTTTACTGAACAAAGAACTTCTGTTCATTCCCTCTTAGCGCCCATGTTTGAATTCTCTTTTCGTCTGGTCTAGAGTGCGAATAATTGTTCGTGAAGATGGGGTTTTGAGTGGTTTAGAAGGAGAATAACAACAGCGTTATTGTAGTAATTGAAAGACTGAAGTTTGTAGCGCCGATGTTGAACGAAATGAAGGCATCACCGTGGATGTATCAGCCGGCACACGATTTAATAGCGGCAGGGAAGCCATTTATATTAAAAGCAGGAATTTTGAAAGTGTTTGGTAAGTAAATACTCTCTCACTTTTATTACAAATAGGAACAGTTCTTAAATTATAAAAGCCCTTAACTTGTCAACAGTATAGTAAAGCTTGAAAGAGCAAAATCATCGCGTAACAGAGTGCTTCTTGAACTGCCGTCGGCGGCAAAGTCTAATCCATCGCGGCCGCGGACGTTCGTATCTTGAGATCTTTGAGTCGTCAGTATTTAACGGTTGTAAAACTACAGATCGAGTTAACTTTAGGCCAGTTATTCGCTAGGTCTAATAAATTATCTTGAGTACTCTAGTGAATGAATGATGCTACGTGTAATTTGCTAATGATCACTGACGAAATCTTATTTTTGTTTCAGACAACTGCTGGAGCAGGACATTGTTGACATCACCTCATCCGCAGACAGCAAAGGAAGCTCCCTGAACAGCACCAAAAAATTAAATCAACAAGCTAAGTCCACTGTTTGCCGTTTTTCCTTTCATTTTGTTCCAGTTCATGTAAATTTTAGAATCAAGATCGGCTTTCCCTTGAATGCAAAAGTTTGTAACATTTTTACATTTTTTAATGTTTGACAATAATATTAGTATGTTTCAGACAACTACGCTTAACTTTACCCGATACTGTGTACGTAAAACTTTATAATGGAAAAAACAAATCTCGTTGGCCTATGTAGTTTAATGATTCGAAGTGATTTGTCTGCTCATTGTAAATAAAAATTTGTTGGACAACTTCAAATCAGTCTCATCCTTTGCTTTCATCACTAAAGGACTTATTTTAACATGGTCTTAGATGCTTAGGAGAACTGCTTAAAATTCACGGTTTAATTCTGGGTTATTTTTTTGGATACAATGTCTGACTTGGAATTTATGGGAATTTCGAGGAACTTGGAACCTAAGCACTTATAACAGCAAAGCTGGGAATTCCTAGGAATTCCTAGGAATTCCAAGTCCTGTTCCATATGGCCTTGGAATTTCTGGGAATTTCTGGGAATTGAGAACAAGCACTATTTTAACTGGGAATTCCTAGGAATTCCTAGGAATTCCAAGTCCTATTCCATATGGCCTTGGAATTTCTGGGAATTTCTGGGAATTGAGAACAAGCACTATTTTAACTGGGAATTCCTAGGAATTCCTAGGAATTCCAAGTCCGAATTTACCGTGAAAATTCACACCTCTCATTCCTAGGAATTCCTAGGAAATTCTTAGGAATTCCTAGGAATTCTCAAAGTTATTTCGCAAGGGTTGTGCACTGGAAGGGATGGATATTTAATGCAGATTAATTTCATATGAAAGAGAGAGAACATAATTTTCAGAACGCATCACCCCAAAAAGTGACGTATTTGCTGTTTTTTCCCCTGCAGTTCGCGTAAGTAGCGCGAAATGAAAATCTATAGTTTGCAAAATTTGAATAACAAAAAACAAGCAGTCGCATGCTAAATGTTTACATTTAAAACGGCTACACATCACTTTATTAAAAAGGTCGCTGAAACTATCATCTGTTGGTCCAAACTGGATTAATCTGCGAGCAGACGTGAAATAATTGCGTAACAGGAAAAAACAGCCAGTCACTCGTTTGCATACGGTAACGCAACACGCATTTTGTGAGCCGAAGTTTGTTCAAAATTAATATTTTGGTCGAAGTGCAGGAGCTCAGAATGAAGACGAAATAAATGAGCTTTATTTTTCGGAGGCTGTCGAAGATCCAACTTTCGACTATGAAATCATCGAAATCGCATGTCACTGAGATGATTTATCACTCTTCTCACACCGTTTATAGCTTTTGACACAAATAATCTTTCACTGTTTCGATCGTAAGACACGAAAATCAATCTTCAGGAATTCTCTTTATAGTTACGGCGCTTGATTTCCCTGTATTTTTCGACACAAACAGTCCGGCTTAATCCAAACTCGTTGTTGAGCACACAATGAGGAAAAGATGGCGTACTGAGCCAATCAGGAGCGACTATTTTCGCCGCTCGACCAATCAGGAATAATGTTTTCACTGTCAACATAGCGTATCCTTCGCGAAGTTGCCTTTCAACAGCGCACAGAATATTTGTGGTCCTCCACAGGATTTCAGGTAAAATGGTGATGACACGGGCACGCATGCGAGGACACGGCACGCAAAGCGTGTTATTTGTCACGGATATGCACATATTTAATGAAGAAGACAAAAAGTGGCACGCAGCTTTTGTTTTCCGTGACTTAACACGCATAACCTTTTGTTCAAGCTAGCGTGCAATTTGTCACGCGGAGAGTGTGATTAAACACGGGAAGCGTGTTATGTTACACGATTATCTAGAGAAAAGGGCTCGGCGAGACTGAAGCAAAACCGTGCAAGGATTGAATACAAGCTCACCGGTACGAAACAGTGCAAACAGTTGTTTGCATAAAATTATGGTAACACAACGTGCATTTTGTCAGCTGAACGAAGTTTGTTGGAAGTGCAGCAGCTCAGAATGAAGAAAAAATAAAGGAGTTTTATTTTTCAAAAGCAGTCGAAGATCTGTAATCTTTTGACCTTAAAAATCTTCGATTTCACAGAAGATAATCATCGTTCTTATCGTCGCGTAATATGTCACACCACAGGAACAATCGGGTGCGAACTACAGCAGTAGCACGACGTTTGAAATGGGCCATAAATTAAAAAGTAAATATTTTTCTGAAACAATTTTTTAAATTCGCATTTTCCGCTATGATTAAGCACAGACTTTCATAGCTATGGAGGTTTTTCGAATCTACTCATTAGTTCCCAAGAGAGTATTTTCATTTGCATAATTATTAGACGTGCTTGAAAGCACGTGCTCTGTAATGTGATACTTGTTGCGCTAAAATCGCAAACACTTCCATTGCGAAATGTAAATTGTGTTTCTTTACAAATTATACAAACCTTGTTCGTCCATCCATCCACTTTTGTGCACTGACATATGAAGCCGGTTAACTCGAGCATTCTCCTCGCTGGCAACTCAAACCAAATCGCCATTGAGCGCGTGTAATTATTTACGCTTTTGTAATCAAAGTGAATCTTGAATCAAAGTGAATCAAATTTGCTTGAATCAATCAAGTCAGGATGCAACTTTTTTTCACGCATTTGGTTATTTAGTAGGTCACAAGTAAGTAAATTTCATAAATCGTATTCCTTCTGCTTTTTCGGCTCTTTGTTTATGCACAGCTTTTTCTCTCTTGTTTATTACAACTCCGTTGTCGCTCCACGTATCTTTCCCAGTTTATAGTGCGTCATATAACCAAGTGTTTACGGAAATTTCCCATCAGAAAAATGGACAGTTGAGTTGCTGAGTTGGGGGTGCGTCTTATAACCGAGTGTGCCTTATAACCGAAAAATTACGGTGTGAGCATTTTAAACATAATTTATACAGGAAACCTGGCGCTTTTTGGTCTCTGAGCTGAGGGTCTTGTTTAATTTAGTTGTATACGGCTGAACTTTGTCAAGCTTTATCTTTTGCAAAATAAAATTTAGAAAGTCATTCCATGTGCTGGCAGCTGTGTTTCAATTTTTTGACTCCTCATAACAATTTTCTCTCGGGAACTGTCGACTGATGAACAAGGTCATACGAACATTTTATGCGATGATTATTTTTCGAGCGAGTGATTTTGCCCGCAAAGCGAGACATTTTGCACGCTAGCGTGTCATTTGGCTCGATTCCTTTGTGTTTCATAACTTGACACGCTTCTTTGTGTGACTGAACGTTTTCCTTTGTGCTCTCCGTGTAAGATAAGACAAAAGGCAGTTTTAATGAGACGTGCATGGTGACACGATGCTGGCGTGTTAAAAGAAATTTCTTTTGTTTAGCGTGTCCTCGCACGCGTGCCCGTGTCATCACCATTTTACCTGAAATCCTGTGGAGAGCCACATTTATACGTTCGTGACTACATCTTCCGTTTGCTTCTTGGTAGAAGCGATTGAATTTTGAACAGAGCCTGTAAAATTATGGAAGTGTGTGCTGAATAAATCGAGGCATCAATGAAGACAATAAATTCTTTGAAAGCGTGCATGAACTCTTCGGATTCGCAAAGCCGGGATTTTCCATTATTTTCTTGTCATCACACCGCTAACGCATCAAAGAACGGTGAGCAAGTGCTAAGAGGTTTTAGAAAGTTCAGTTTTATGTTCGATTAAATACCAACTTTCCTTCAAAAACTAGTGAAGGCAAATTACGTGTGATACGAACTCTGCGTAAACAGTTGAATGAATTTTCCGCGGTGCACTTGAGTGGCACAATAGGCTCGGGCAAGCACTAAAGTCACAAAAAGGGTGGAAATCCATCGACAGTACTTGGGTCTACTTGAGCAAGGACACGGTAAGTTGCGAAAAATCAACCTAGTGGACACGGCTTGCGTGTCATTTCACTCACTTGCGTGCTATTTTGCCTAACAGCGTGTCATTTCACCCGGCAGCGAACTCGGCACATTTTATTGTTAGATTGGACACGCTGCTTTGTTTTTACCGTGCAATAAACACAAAAGGAAATTTTTAATTAAGCGTGTCATGTGACACACTCCTGGCAAACTGGTGTGTCATTTCGCTCGCTGCCTATTGTTTAGCGTGTCATTTTGGCGTGCCCGTGCATTCACCTTTTTACCTATTTTCCCGTGGAGGGTCACATTTACACCAGCAGCACAGCGCTCGGTAATAAGAGAAGACAATGAAATACACAACAAGAATCTGAGATGTTTACATGTTTTGTGGTATAATTTTATAGCGTTTTAAGAACAAATATCAACAGCATTAATAGAAACACTTAAAAAATGGCCAGTGAACGATAAATTCGAGAGACTGGCAATTTTTTGGCTAATTTTGACCGTGACACTAAAACACCTCGTGATGAGATGGCAACTGCAAGACGCGTGCAGCGATGCGAAATGGTTAAATACATTTCTGTTGTGATCGACCAAAAATTTTGCGACCATTCGGTATTCCTTACTTATGAATCAAGGTGAAGCAACAGGAACTAGATCCGAATAGTCATGGTAAGGATTTCCATGCCTTTTAAAGGGATAACAAGAAATTCTGTGAGAATTAGAAGCAGCCTTTTTGACCATCCAAGCCGGATTAATGCACAGGATAAGTTTAAGTTGATCGTAATTCAATTTTTGTCACCTTTCAGTTGGCATGACAGTCAAGTCGTCACTTTGAATGATAAAGAATTTAAAATTCGATTCATGCGATAAGAGAAGGTTTTGGTGGCCTAGTGGGTTAGATTTGTAGCACACTCACAGTGCCAATTTGTGTAACATAGGGCATTTTTGTGAAAATATGAAAAATGTGCCAAAACTGCAATTACTCATTAGATAGAGGCTAGTTAATGTAATAAAAACATTTTTAGTGAAGATTGCAATGTTTATTTCATATTTAAAGGCTAGTTATTGAATACCCATAATCCTTTGTGGGCATGGCGTTTTACTATATTACTTGAATAAACTGGCTATTATGGCTAAAATACAAAGAAGAAAGGTGATTTGAACTTTCTAAATGATATAGCATTCACAAAGAAGCAATTATTTCTTCATTGACATCCAAAGAGACTTTATACACGTTATTTCGTTTCCTCTTTAGTTCACCACACACGTGTCGCACTGTGCCAGCGAGTACAAAAGCAATTTTTTTTTCATCAAGTTTGTAAGTCATGTCAATAATGTTCTCCCTGATGAAAAAGTTGCCTCTGAGTCCAATAGATCCTCTTGGAAAGGTGCAGCCATAGTCATCTGTGATTGCCTCTTCCAGATCTATCAAACCATCACTCGTCACTTTCAAAAGGTAGTATTCAAAGTCAGGGTCATCTGCTGCTGCAATGGCGACTACACTACCTTTGGCAGCAAGATCTGCAATTCTGACTGCAGTGTCACCAAGTGTAGCTTCAGTCTCCTCAATAGCTTGCCGGGTTGTAGCAACAGATGACTCCCTTTCAAGCCTGACCTCTCTCCAGTCGTCCACCCACTCCTTGTTGCTGCAGTTCTTCTCATCACCACTGATGCAGTCAATGCAGTAACAAGTGCGGTCTCGAACAAAGACCCTTCCCTGCTCTGCAGTTGTTTTGACACAATGCAGCTTCCGGATGCCTTGAAGTGCCTTGAAGGTTCTGCCTGGTCTGCGTCTCACCACAGCCTCTTCGCCTTCTGTTGGGACGTAAAAGAAAACCCTGCGAGATAGCCCAACTGCTTGGGTACGGGAAGCAAATGAGGAGGCTGCTGGAGTGGTGAAGTTTTCAGCAAGGAAATCTTTCATGTCCTTGGCATTCCTGATCACTGCTGTTTTTCTCAGCACTGCCTGGCTCACCTTCTGCTTGACATTGGCTCCTGCAGCGTCCTGCTCTCCTTTGGCATGGGAAGTCTCAAAGTAGCTTCTCTGCACATTGAATCCATAGTCGGAAAGACAGCAAGAAAGATCTCCGATACAGTGCCTTGATTTGTATTGGGCAGCACACCCATCTGTGAACTCATGCAGCTTGTTGATCTTTATTTTAAGCTTGTCTTCCAGGTAGCCTTTCACCAGTTCCTGGGCCTTGTGTACTGAGTGATAGTCCTGGACTTCATCATCTGAGATCACAAACAGGTGCTCCTTGATTATCTGTGGGTCATTTTCTGTGCTTGTCTTGCCATCTATGGATTCCACTGCATGACGATAGAGGATGGTGATGTGGAGGGAGACTTTAGCCACATCAAAGTACTCAGATTGCAGCTCGTCCTGTTGCCTGCAGCTGTAACCCTCCGAGTAATCATGAACGCAAACCACCTCGTTGAGTGGAAGGTGCTCAATGAGGTTGTCCATTTGGTCTCTTTGCCATTTTGCCATAAAGGAGTGGTATGGATATTCTTTCAAAAGGTCCTGAAAATATGTAAATAATTCCTTTGGTGGGGTTTGCTTTGTGATCAAAGCAATCTTTTTCTTTTCTTGCCCATTTGACAAAAATTTCCCGGTTAATACATAAGCATAATGCTTCCAAATAAATTGTTCCTCGGTGTCTTCAGAGAGTTCTTCTGGAAGCAGTACAAATTTATCCACCCCACATTCGTCACATTCCCTTTTTAAGCATTTCAAATTGTGATAGCTTTGTTCATCTGATTTTTCACACAAAGTTAGATTAACTGCTTCTGTTAAAGTGGAGGGAATTGGAACATCATTTCTTCCATTTTTTTTGCACACAGATTTGCGAAATCTCATACAGTCCTTAAAAACAATCTGTGCTTCAACGTGCTTCCTGCAGAGACATGACCTTCTGTCCTTTTCTTTTGCAGCACGGATGAAAAACGGTTTCAAAGATTCAAATTTGCGCTGCTTGATTTTCACATCCGGGTGAACAGCCTGGAATTCCAGAAATGCTTCTGTTTGCGTTTTTTCAAGGACGTGCTTGGCGTGCTCAATGTGTTGCTTTTTCCCCACCCTTTTTCTGATAACGTCCTTTTTATCTCCGGTTGGTCTGCTGGCTTCGTACGTCCAGAAATTGAAAACAAGCTGTTTAACCTCCTGGCTGACTGCATCACCTCTTGTTTTTCGCTCTAGATAAAGCCAACTCTTTTTCTCTCCCGATAGTATTTTCTGCCTCTCTTTGACCGCCTTTCGCACGCCCTTGTGTCCGACATTTACTAGTTTAGAAAGCGTCTTTCTCGCTCTGGATTTAGCAACATTTTGACCAAAGGCGAGCTTTTTGAATGCAGAATATGCAGCTCTGCTGTCGTTTGAGCCACTCTTCTTGACATGACCAACGCCTTCCGAAATATCTGCCGCGAGAGCTCGAAGTGCCGCGGTTTCCTTCATTTCCTCGGGAGTTTTTTTCACGCCTTTCTTTTCTAGAATTTTTCTTGTCCGTGGACTAGATGAAATTGTTTCTAAAAGTTCTGCCTTTTTCTCTGGCGTTTTGGGCAGGGCTTCAACTGTTTTCTTCAGAGCTCGAGTTTTAGCCATCCTGTTTGTGAAAGCGGGAGTCGAAGGTCTGGCGGTATCCTCGTCTGAATCTCGGCGCATTTCTTCCCTTCTTTTTTCTCGCAATCTTCTTACCCTTTCCCGTGTCTGCTGCCGTATTTTGTCCTTTCTTTCCTCAGCCGCATCTTTTGCTTCTTGCTTTCGCTTTCCAGCCATGAGTTTTATTTGCTTTTTCAGTTGGGATTGCCGTGTCACGCCAACTTTTCCTGTCTTGGCTCGTCCCGTTTTGCGGAATTTATACTCTTGAACTTGGGCAATTTTCCGCTCGCGATTTCGTTCGTAGTACTTTTTGTCTGCCTCCTTCTTTTTCTCAATCTTTTTTTCCCTCCATTTCTTCATCTTTTCAGCATTTGAAGAGCTTTCCCTTTTGTTATCCATCTCGAAAGAATCGTTTGTTTCGCTTTTGTTGTTGTGTAATCGCGTGTGTCGCAACAATATCCGAGATCTCGCACGTGTTTTTTGTGCTCAGACCCTCATTTATGCAGAAGAACCCCCCACATATACAAAGGAGAGGTTACACAGGAGTGCTTCGATGTTTCCTGCCCACTGGAAGGAAGAAATCATGATTCTCGAGCGTCGTTTGTACATTTTTCTGCTCCAAAATGCGCTTGTAATTTGATCGTTACACTTGGGTAAACACATGGCGAGATTGAAGATATGTTTCCGATTTAGTTCATGTAAAATATCTTCACTCCTATTATACACAAGCCTGTAAAACTTGGCAGATTTGGAGTCCAATACATGAACTGTGTTGTTGAGACGTTTCAGCGCTCGGTGTGAAATGGAAGTCGAGATATGGACCTTCATGTGGGTAAGCAGCGGTTTAATTTTACTTTATAACAATGCATAACAATATTGTTTCCGAACCAGAAAATCGTTTATTTCTTCATTGCTGTCCGTAATTTTGACGAAATTACCTTGCATGATGGCAAATAGGCTTATGAACTTTACTCAGACGAATCAACTTTATTTCCTAGGTCTGTGTGGAACTTGTTAGCCCCGCACTTGTACGATGGGAAGCTTCGTTGATCCTCCGGCGTTACACTAACACACCGGAGCAACTGGACTTAAAGTTTTTATTCCTGTTCTTTAAGAAATAAATGTAGAAAGCTGTTATTTTACACACGGTGTACTTTTGTCCTAATTAATAAATGACCATGATCAAACTGTAAAATTGTAGCTGTTTTGAGCACGATATTTAAGATTTTTTCTTCATTTATGCAAATGAGATGTTACGCGTTACATGCGTAATTTTGCATTCTTTCCCAGCATCTTCAAGATTTTTCCTTTCTTAAATTATTTTAAATGGCAAGGCACTGATGTTTTATTAAACTACATTCATTTTTACAACAAAATACAAAGTTTGAATAAAATCCGTCATTTGGTTACTAAGATATTATTAAATATATTTGAACAACCCTAAGTGGGCACCGTGATTGTGCTACAAGTCTTAGTGTGTTCTTTTCGTACTGTAATGGCAGCTTAGGGTCGGTGGTTCAAGTCTCAACAGAGTGAAGTTTTTTTTTCTTAGATCTCTTTTCTTTTCTATTCCTTTTGACTTGTTTTTCTTTTTTCTTTTGTCAACGCTTAAGCTGTAAACCTATTTTGCAATTTAACACAGAAAAGTAGTGAACCGCTTCTATGGATATTCGCTAAGCGAGAAACCAAGGCCAGCTGAAGCTTGACAAAACACTGGCACTTCGATTTGTTTGACAATTTCAAAGAAAGTGAAGAATTTGGTATAAATCTGAGCCTTCAATCCATTGACCAGTTTCTCGACGATAACCAATATCTGAAAACTACTAAGGTATGTTCAAACAATGCCACGCAAAAGAGCTGTGTTGGTTGATTTCACTTCCGGTATTGCACCATCACTAGTACTTCTGGTATTGCACCATCACTAACTCGGTCAATATTTGTTTATCTTCAAAACCGGGTCAAAAGGAACACTCAAATAAATTCATTTCCTATAATTCTGACTAAACATTTCTTTTTGAGAGGATTTCGCCATTTCCGTCTCTGACCCCTGTATTTTATGGCCACCAATATCTACAAGTTCAGTTTAAAAACATTTACGGTCTTCCGAATAGCTTTAGTTAAGTCATCGGTGTTGTGAAATACTGCTCAAAATAATCGCTTTCAAATAAATTCCTTTCCTACTGGATGTACATTGGAGTAATTCAATTCTGACAAAACATTTCTTTCCTCTGTAACCTTTGAGCATGGAAAGGCTTTTAAAGAGACGATGCGTGACCAACCTAATGACTTTATTTACTACAAAATTCTCTGGTAACCGCAAGAGATGTCTCATTAGCGCAATCGGATAAGGGACTGAGGTTGGGATCTGAAGGTTGCGAGTTCAAGTCAGTGCACCGCTAGTAGAAACTTGTGTCTTTACTTATGTCATTGTTTCTTCCTCTGGCCGAGAGGGGCACGGGCCTCTCGACGGACATGACAAAAAAAACTACAAAAAACAAGAAATTCTGCGAGAATTAGAAGCGGCCTTTTTAACCATCCGAGCCAGATTGTAATTCAATTTTTGTCACCTTTCAGTTGGCATGACAGTCAATTCGTCACTCCGAATGATAAAGAATAATTATAAAATTCGTCCATGCGTTTAGAGAAGGTTTTGGTGGCCTAGTGGGTTAGGGTGCTCTTTTAGTACTATAATGGCAGCTTAGGGTCGGTGGTTCAGATTCCACAGAGTGAAGTTTTTTTTTCTTTGATCTCTTTTTTTTTCTATTCCTTTTCACTTGTTTTTCTTTTTTCTTTTGTCAACGCTTAAGCTGTAAACCTATTTTGCAATTTAACACAGAAAAGTAGTGAACCGATTCTATGGATATTCGCTACGCGAGAAACCAAGGCCAGCTGAAGCTTGACAAAACACTGGCACTTCGATTTGTTTGACAATTTCAAAGAAAGCGAACAATTTGGTATAAAGCTGAGTCTTCGATCCGTTGACCAGTTTCTCGACGATAACCGATATCTCAATACTACTAAGGTATGTTAAAACAACGCCACGCAAAAGAGCTGTATTTCACTTCCGGTATTGCACCATCTTCAAAACCGGGTCAAAAGGAACGCTCAAATAAATTCATTTCCGATAATTCTGACTAAACATTTCTTTTTGAAAGGATTTCGCCATTTCCGACTCTGACCCTTGTATTTTATGGCCACCAAAATCTACAAGTTCAGTTTAAAAACATTTACGGTCTTCCGAATAGCTTTAGTTAAGTCATCTGTGTTGTGAAATACTGCTCAAAATAAACGCTTTCAAATAAATTCCTTTCCTACTGGATATACATTGGAGTAATTCAATTCTGACAAAACATTTCTTTCCTCTGTAACCCTTGGGCATTGAAAGACTTTTAAAGAGACGATGCGTGACCGACCTAATGACTTTATTTACTACAAAATTCTCTAGTAACCGTAAGATATGTCTCATTAGCGCATAATCGGATAAGGTACCGAGGTTGGGATCTGAAGGTCGCGAGTTCAAGTCCGAGCACCGCTAGTAGAAACTTGTTTCTTTACTTATGTCATTGTTTCTTCCTCTGGCCGAGAGGGGCACGGGCCTCTCGGCGGACACCACGACAAAAAATAACCACAAAAAAAATGGGTATTACTAGAAGCGGCTCGTTAAGCGCTAAGCGACGGCCGCTTAAAAAGGTATTACTAGAAGCGGCTCGTCGCTAAGCGACGGCCGCTTAATAAGCAAGATACACTTGATCGATTGTTATTTGTTTTGAAGAAACCGGAATGCACTCAAGCGAAATTTGATATGCACTCGTATGCAAATTTGACCTGAATAACTGATTCACTGCTTTGTAAACTTGAGTTTACATTGTGGCTAGACGCGATTGATAAAAGGTGCGAAAGGCAAAAAAGGCAAAAAGCAAAAAAAGGCAAAACAGGAAAAAAGCAAAAAAGGCTAAAAGCGCGTTAAATGCAAAGGCAAAATTGGCAAAACAGCAAACAGAAGGCATGATCGGCGCGATTGAAATTATGAAAAAAAGAGCTCATTTATTTTGCGGCATTCCAGATTGTACGTCGGGAGCAGTTAGTATTTTTCTTCTCTGTGGCTCTTCTGAAACATTTTTAAACCAAACTTGTACTTTAATAAACTACATAAAATTTGCTTTGTCATGGTGTATATATTTAAGAGCAAAAATTAATATTTTGCGAAATACAGCAATTCTAAAACAAATTTTACAGCAAGTTTTCGCTATTTTTGCTTTGTACACCAACTTCATGCACGTGGCCCACTAAGCTTATGGCAGTGAACTTTGTTAAATGGCATTTAACTAAATTAAAATTTATCATCTCTTGGCCAATATTTGTTCCATTCCGTACTTAAAGGAGAATGAATCCCAAAACAAATTAATTAGCTTCTGCACATTTCTCTGAGTTAGCTTGATACAAATTTATTAAAAGCCACATTCAAAAACCAGGGGCCAGTTCATGAAAGGTGTAATAACTGTATTCCAGGGATAAACCTGCCTTATTCCAACAGGTATTCCTGGAATAAGGCAGTTTTATCCAGGCTGGAATAGAGTTATTACACCTTTCAGGAACCAGCCCCAGTAAAATATGCTGTTGGTAGTTCCAAAATAACAATCAATCTTTCTGCAATCTCAAGGCAATATTCAGTGGGAAACATAAATAAGGCTCGGTTCATGCGTCGCATTTCTGCTGTGTCAAATTCAATTCAATTGAGTGCGGCAGAAATGTGACTGTTGATTCATATGTCACATTTGTGCTGCACTTTCTTCATACTACAAATTACCGGGCGGGTATACTTCTGATGGTGCTTCTGCAACAAAAGTTTACCGATCCTGCCCTGGCGGTATGTTATTCTATGTGTTAGATTCAACACGGCAGAAATTTGACATTTGAATCGGTGCCACACTTCTGCCGGATAATGCGACAAGACCAGTCAAACTTGCGGCAGAAATTTGGCAGTTGATTCGATTCAGACGTTGAATTTCTGTCAAATTAAATTACTTTAATTGAATTTGACACCGCAGAAATGTGACGTATGAACCAGGCCTAAGATAACTTTAAACCGTCTATAATCAATTCGTCATGCTTGGACGATTCGTTATATCTTTGTCATAAAATAATTAAATATATCACAAGTTGGGAAAATATTGCCGTTACAACAGAAAATCTGGGAGTTTTTGTTTAAGCACGATCAAATGACTTGGCCTTGGTGATTCAAAAACATGCATGCGGAAAGAGTGACGCATATATACTTCAAGCTCTACTTAATCCGTCTTACCTGCATTTGAATAGTTTTCGAGTTCATGCAGGGCGATCGTTTAACATGCAAGCTAAATTTAACTTAGAATACCGTATAGTCGGATTCACAATGCAAGAGGAAAACCTACACTGAAGCTGCTACACAGACATTTGGGGGCGGTAATGAAACGTATAACCACTACCTTTTGTAAGTGAAATAAACTTACATGGTCACATTAAGCAATTCAAACAAGACGATTAAACCTTCAAAAAGGCACCAGTCAAAGTTCGTTTCTTGCATAGACAGACAAAAAACCTAGACAAACCCCATCACAACGCTAAATAAGATTAAAAAAGCATCCCAGTTCAAACAAACTACCTCGAAACATCAACCTTACTTGTATCGCCGTTTTGCGGACATCGGTTGATTAAGTTCTTTCGGATCCACCAAATCTTCCTCCACTTCGTCATCCAAATCATCGATATTTACAACCTCTACATCCTGATTTGTCCTCGTAGAACCTCGCCTGACACTACTCGAGCCTCGTCGCCTGGTACTTGCCCTGGTCAGAGACCTGTGAGCACTGCGGCTAGGAAGTTGGCGAAATCCTCTGTTGATGTCTCTCTCGTCATCCTCATACTCTTGATCTGAAAACGAAAATGCACTGATCTTTGACAAAAGAAAGCGAAAGCAGAGAGGTACTTACAAAGCAATAAGGAATACAACATAATCGGCTTTCAAGCCAGTGCGAGTCCAGAGAGACAGCACAGCGAACAAAAAGTGATCTGAACGTCATTTACCCTGAGAGTACAAATTGTGCATTTCCAAGGATCGAGACATGGCGGGAGACGGTGATATTCTACTGCTCATAGCCGAAATTCAAACACTAAAGCGCGTGCAGGGCTTGTACGGTTCCTAAACTATCCATAATCATGTCAAATCAAACGGCAAACAGAATCAGAAAAGCGCGGTCCTGTTCATAAACTTCCTGAAACTCGAGCTCACTTTCTTCGGTCATTGCGCCGTTTGCGAAACAAACCCGCTGTTCAGTAAAACGGCTGATTTGATTGGTCACTTTAAAGTGAATTTTCAAACAGCCATTGTCATTGGCTGAAGTGCTTACACGCAAGACTCCCATGAGGCATTCATTTTCTCATGGACACCGATAAACAAACTGCACTTGAATGATCGAACAGCTTTTAAAAATCAATGAAAAATTAAAAAAAATCACTATTAAAAATTTTAGACGAGGTGATAATAAAAGTCATCCTTGAATGAAATTTACAGCATTCTCTAGCTTAATTATAGAATTCATGAAAAGGAGGTAACATCGAAACACTGTTCTTCCATCATGACCACATTTAGATTTTTTAACTCTCAAGTGGGCGGTTTGTCGTCACACTCTGATTTTCAATTAATGCGGAATTCCATTTAAACATCCAATATCCACAAAAACACCAGAAAACAGCCCAGTTCTCGACGTTACGTGATTTTCTCTCTTTACTACAAAAAGGGAAAAGAAAATGGCTTGAGAAGAAGCACATATCCACAATTTTTTTTTCTGACACTCCTTCAATCTCGCGATCGATGGTAACGTTTTGTAACGTCAGAGAAGAATCCTTGAGAAAATAGGCTAGGCACGTATAGCGTGCGTTATGCCTAAAAAAACAATGACCTGAATTCTGGGGAACTTGTCAGGTCTCCACTGTATGTCGAACACTTTGGATCGGATTTTCAACTCTTGCGGCCTGTGACCGTTATAAATTCACAAAACAGCGTGGAGGAAGAAAATCGCTCATGGAGACAGAATTATGCGCCTTGTAAAAAAGGAACAGATGTCTGTTTTCTTAAAAAATACAACAACTTGTACCAGCAGAGCTCGATGGTCTAAGCTTAGCCTCCAAGTAGGTAACACTTGATCCACTTCACCACTTCAAGTCCCAGTGATTACTAGAGACAATCGCAATTTTCCGATCGAGGGAAAGCTTCAGAATACGATCCACTATGCTTACCTGTTGCTTCAATGGTGGCGGACAAATCATGCAGTTCCACTGTATGAGACATGTCAGAACTGTTAAGCGCCATTCGTCAATTAGTCCGAGAAACAAAACACGATAAAGTTTGTCTGAAAGTCAGCTTCCGCTCACTGCATGACCTTGGTAAAGACTTGTGTTCACGGTTTTCACCGTTTACAAATCAAAACGGTTGTTATAAATAGAAATCGCCATCTGATTGGTTACACGAGGGAAGTTTCACATCGGAGCAATCTGGTTGACGAAGAAGAACTCTCACTTAGTCACAACTCACTGCACTTTACAGGAAAACCGTAATAATTGTAATATTGCTTTGGTTCCTCCAGTTCACGCAACTTGTCAACGAGGTAGGAGCAACGTCACTTCAGAATGGAATCCAGTTGTTGTTGTTGTTGTGGCTTTATCTCATCTTTCAGTTACAAGCCAACGCAACTTAACTGCGCCATATTCAAATGGTAAACGCCTGCGCTTGTTTACCGACGTATCACTGTCATTTGGAACGTGCGGTTTTGCGTCACTAAGGTTGGAGAACGGAACCACTCAACGTCCAAAACAAACGTTAACACTGGTGGACAGCGTGTTCCACGGTGACTAGGCAATTTTCATTACGGTGCAATACAAAGATACATTAGCCACATACGACCGGTCGAGCCTTTGCTATACATAGCAAAATATTTATAATCCGTTTAATGTTGCCTTAATTACTTGCTTACGAATGAAGTATAGGCTAACTAATTTGCGAGCTGAACACAAATATTGTTGGCTTAAACTCATCTTTTAATGAAAGGAAACGTACACTTTGAGTGGAATGAATGTCCGGAAATAGTAGAAGCTTGTGCGTATTTACGATCATGTGGTTTATAAAATGTGCGGTTTTTCGTCACTCAGAATCAATACAGAACAACAATCATCTAATATTAACGTAAACGTTAGAGAACATTTGTAATCTCGCGCCATGTGCCGAAAAATATAGGAAAAAATGTTCACCAAACGACCCAGCGAGCCTTGCATTTGTAAACAAAAAGTATTTGAACCCATATGTTATCGCTTTTCTTGGCATACGGAAGGGTCTTAACTCGGATGGGAGCTCTTCGCACTTTTATGATAATGACCACAGCTGTCAATAAATCCGTCGGGAGAGTACAGAAAGCTTTTGGTTCTACTGAAAGCTGATCTTAGCATCAGTTGGTGATTTTTCTTTACCCAATAATATCTCCCTTACGTTGTACGTATACTCAGGATTGTGAATGGGTACGCCAAAGGAAAAATAAATCGATTACTGATCCCAACGTTGGACAAGCTTCCCAAACAGGAAGTTTAGGGAAATAGTCAGCATATCTGTGGATTATTAATATAAAAGAGAGATCAGGGAAGCATCACATTAGAGGAAACCTCAAATTCTCCGGTTTACCTTTCGCAAATCAATTAATATGGAAAAGATACCCAAAAGTTCTCACGTTTGTGGTTAACATAAGAATGCTCACTGACCTCACTTGCACATAGAAACACCAAACAATTAGAAACAACAAATGCAAATAAAAAATCGAGGTGACAAAACTGTCGATCTCTGCCGTTCATTGTTTTCCGTTCCGTTTGCGTAGAGAAGTACGTAGAAATACCAGTAAGTATAATTGTATTCATCTCAAAGGCGCCTTAGGCACTGTTTACACGGACGCGGTTTCATTTGTAACCGCATCGGTTTCGATGCGGTTACGCCTTTCGTTTACACGGCGCCGGTCGAGTTCGTTATCAGAACCGGGTCGTTTTGAAAACGCTTTCAAAAGTGGAGCGTTTTCAAAACGATACGGTTTCATTGGTCGTGTAAACGGCGAAACCGCATCGATTTGAAAACGGTTACTTATTTTGGTGCGAAATTGACTGGCTCGCGAAGGGTAAATATGGTGAACTTCGCACGGAGTGCAGCGCTTTTTTGCACAATCACAATTTAAGTTCGTTTTTTTCAGCTTTCATATATTTTACTCTCTATAAACCAAGAGGCATATCGTAATAACAGGCAGAGATGTCTTGAAATGTTGACTTTTTTGTCGATACGCTCCAGAGTAACGAAGAGAAAGCAAAACGACGATTCTGGATTCGGCCTGGAAGAACTCGTGTTTGATGGGACAACTTTTTGGACGGGTAAATGCTTCCAGAAGAATGCCTGAGAACGAGATCGCCATGACGTAAACGGTTGGATAGGTTCCGTGTAAACACTTTGAAACCGTGTCGTTTTTGATGCGGTTTCGAGGTCATGAAACCGTGTCGATTGGAAACCGCGCCCGTGTAAACGATGCCTTAGTTTTTCTGTTTAAGGAAAGCCTTGTTAACGATTTATAAAGGGACTGATCGCTGTAACATTCTCCCGTTAAACAATCAGGAAAAAAGGGAACTATTTTTGCAATGTTTAGAACTGAATTGTTGGTTTATGGAAGTTGTAACATTTCGTTCACCGGCCTCCAGTCATCGTCAGCCTCATTTTCAAGAAAAAGGCCGCGGCGGAACGAACTCAAGGGAAACTGGGAACGACGCTGCTCGAGCACTTTACGTCATGGCTCTCACTATGACGTCAAATGACTTTTCACTTCAACGATATCAGTGCAGTGCAATCTTGCTGCCCAGTTTGGAAGCTTTCTAATTAGTGAAGTTATACGGTATTCATAACATGGATGGTAATTTCGCTTATTGTCATTTTCACTCTGGTTTAGAATCTTTGAATAAACTGGTCAAAAAAGAAGAGGTAAGGGGAAAATATACAATTAGTAAGAAACCTCCTTCGCCTTTGCTTTTTCCTAACGCGCGAAAAATACTCTTCATGGAAATATCAGAGACATGTTATCTCCTCGTCGTCATCAACTACTTCATTGTACCGTCATTAATAACAAGTAGTTTACCCTTTACAGAGCCTTTCTTTCAAGGTAGTTATCAAGGGTAACTTTTTCCTGGCCTGTTTTGTAAAATTTTCGTTGTCATGGAACCCCTATTCATCACAATGACTCAGCGCGTGCGCAATCGATCTCAGTCACACCGCGCAGAGTCGTTAACTGTATTGCTTATTCAAATTGTAAAATGCGAACGAACTATCCAGGAACTTGATTATTCAAGTAAAGAAGAAGAAGGAAAAAGTTACCTTCATGGGCTCACGTTCTCTACAAAACCTTGAATTTAGTTCTTTCACACTGTTGTTTTCAAGACGGCGGCAAAGAGGCAGAGCCATTGTTTTTGCGCGTTAAACCAATCGTTTTGTGACGTTCGCGTCACCGTTGCTGTCGTCGTTCTCTTACGCTCTCTATAATAGCCGAAGAGGAAGAGGTGGCAACACAAGCTCAAAGCAGGGGTTTCAGTAAGTTTTTTTTACAAGCGGCTGCGGAAGTAGAACAGGCGGCTGTGGCAAGAAAAGGGGTCGTAAGCCACTTTTCCACTAAAGGGGGGAGGGGATCTTGCCTAAATTTGAAATTTCGAAGCTCGGAAATGCAATTTCCAGTATTCTGAGCATCAAAAAGAGTGTTTTTGTTTTGTTATTTCTGAAGCCACTCAAAAGGCACTAAGCACTTTTGAGTGGCTTCAGCTTAGTTGATCACATTAATTTGTAAGTATCCTTGTCACTCCAGCCACATCCCACAAGCTTTACGTTTACATTCGTGATAGATTTATACTAAATAGAAGTAGAAGCCTGTCTGCTGGTATTAAACTAAAACCCTAAATAAATCACCCGAAATTGAACTACAAGCCACTTAGGACACACAACGACCGAGAATAGCGTTCAGGTAATCTGTTTTACTCATATAGTTATAAACTGGACAAGGAGGAAGGCCAGACAGACAACGCCGGTCTGGATACGATTCCTCAATGAGCTCGTGCACTCTTTATTTTTATGGTGATCACTCGATTCATCCGTTATTACTTTAAAGATACTAGAAGCGATCAATGGGAAATATCCAGAGCGTTTTTGCGAAGCTGTCACACTCGGTCCCAACTTTCTAGAAACCACAGATCAGTTTGCTTGGGCTCAATCTCGTACCCAGAGTCCTCAGGCTCTTTGGCCAGCGGTTAGTCGCTAGGAGATACTCTATAATGGGAAAAAAATCAAATTTTTTGATTGGCTGGCCCGTAACGGCTTCCATTGTTTTACTCCAGATTTTCTGGGAAAGTGGCCGGTCCATTATCCCAGAGTCTCTCCGGGCGTCCACCCGCTGACCAAACAGCCCGAGGACTCTGTGTATGAGACAGCCTGCATCATTTTTTGCGTTTGCTTGTACTAAACATTGTCCTTAAACAACCTTGAGAAATATATATATGTAAATACCTTCGAAGCCATGAAAGCCGTAGAACAATATACTAAAGGAGCCATGCAAACACAGTTTGCCACTCAGCTTTCGACACGCATCTCTGTTGAAAGAAAAACTTTTTGCCCCGAGTCGGAATCGAACCGACGTTCCCCAGTTACCAGAAAAAAAAAAAAAAAAAAAAAAAAAAAAAAAAAAAAAAAAAAGAAAATGTTCCGAGGAATGGCCAACGTGCGACACTACTCACTTTCTAAAGTGGCCGCGTTGCCAGCGTGGTTGCTCCGGTAGTGTAATGGTTATCACGCCCGACTGGTAACTGGGGAACGTCGGTTCGATTCCGACTCGGGGCAAAAAGTTTTTCTTTCAACAGAGATGCGTGTCGAAAGCTGAGTGGCAAACTGTGTTTGCATGGCTCCTTTAGTATATAACCTTGAGAAAATTTCGCGTAATACTTTCAAAAACCTTACCAAATACACATTCCAAAACATGTTTCATTATAAAACTGAAGAGTTGTCGGGTTTCCAAGAAAACCTTAACTAATTTTATATTTACGTCGCAAAGAAATGCTCTTCAAGCGTTTGTAAAAATGCTATAAAACGGCCGTAAAACGCACACGTGTGTTAAAATCATAAGCAGGTAAAACTGACTGGCGAGAAAAACCGACGTTTTGGTGTCATCATGACGCCATTGTCAAAGTAAATGGAAAACAACACTGTTATGTGAGACTAATAGTTCACTAAATTAACATCGTAAAGATGGAAACGAGTGACAAAATTACAAGAATACTTTTGTTCGTTTTCAGTCCGACTGCACGTGAAAGCTAGGTTTTAATTGTCTTAAGTACAGCATTTCGAGCACTAAACAATCAAATTTGCTTGTACATTTTCCATTTACCTTGACAATGGCGTCATGACGACACCCCAACGTTGTTTTTTCTCGCTAGTTTTTACCCGCTTATGTATAGCCAGACCTTCATTGTTAAAAATCCGTCACAAAATTAATAAATGGAGCTGTCTCACAAACGTTCACAACAAAACCGACTCTGAAATAAATAAATAAATAAATAAATAAATAAATAAATAAATATGTAAGTGGATAAATAAACAAGCAGAAGAACAAAGAAACATACATGGATAAACGAAACTGAACGAACGAATGGACGAACGAGAGACGAACGAGTGAGTGAGTGGTTGAATATATAAACGAATGGATGAGTAGAAGGATGAATGGAAGTATAAATGGTTTCCGCTCTTCCCTTCGGATGTAATCGGTGCATGGGTGCAATCCTAAAACCATTTGACCAATCAAATAAAAGCCTCTGAGTAGCACTGTGAGGCTTTGGTGCTTCATTTTATCCTTTCCATTTGTTGATGAAATCCCCAAGTGTTATCATCATTGAAATGAGAACTTGTGATCCATCTGCAGCGAGGTCAAGCTAATGTATGTTGCTTTTTTGTTTTTTCTTGTTTATTGTTGTATCCGTCTTGGAATGTTGCAAATTTCATAACAGGATACTCTTGTAAGTGAAAGGCCAGAGGTGTTGCGATCTGCTCTCAACGCTGAGTAGTCGGTCATAAAACGCCAGGTGTCTCAAGCCACAAACCAACAAAACGAGACTCGACAAATTCCACAGCAATCGACACCCTTTCTTCTTCTTCAGGCGGCGACTACTAACTTCCAACGGAAATGCTTGCATCTTGAGATCTAAAAGGCCTTAAGTGCGTTATCCCAGTTTTCTGGGGGATTCTTAGCTAGAAATTAAGAGGCCCTGGATTTGCTGGATGTACAGCCGCTGGTTTTATGGCGTCATCTATGCTCAGGTACATAGTGGGACCTCCAGTACTTTCCTCGTGCCTTGCTATTTTTGCCATCAAAACTCTCTTTTCTCTTCCTTCCTGCAACATCACAGAACATTACCTTTAACAATCAGTTATATTATTTGTGCATAACGTTTGATCCGCATCGCCAACTCTGTAGGAATGGTGTTGTTCTTTAGGGTCGGGAAACAGTAAAGTAGGAGACGTGAACGGAAATTTGGAAGAAAGCGGTGACTCATTGCTGAGCATATGATTAACAAATTACACCAAGATAATCGATTATATGGTTCAAGTACTTGATCGCTTAGTCGCTGGCTGTGAATGAAACTAAAACAGAGTTTCTAAAAGACAATCTTCCGTGTAAATCTTATCCATGCAAAAAACGTACCAAAGCTAACTGATCCTTGAGGACCTCAATCGTCTCAAAAAGGGACTTCGTCACGAACTTGAAGTAAAACAGTAACAAACTGTAAAAGAGAAACACAATGAATAAGAAAAAAAAATCGAAAAAATGATAAAAGGATTCGTTACCACTAGGCGTAAATGTGCGTCATGAATTCAAACTCGTGGTGCCGAGTTTTTACAAATCTGTCAGTGATTATAGATTAATGTGATTTGGTAAGCTGAAGCCACTCTAAAGGCACTAAGGCCACATGGTAGCGGGCATTACCCCTTAAATCTACCAAAGCAAAGATTGAGCCCAAGCATTAGCAGCCATGGACAGCTGTTTCGGCCTTGTTAGGCCTCATCAGCATGGCATAGCTAATGCTCAGGCTCAAGTACCCACATATCCATAAAACAAGCAGTGAAAACGTAAAGCTTGTGGGATGTGGCTGGAGTGACAAGGATATGCCTCACAAATTAATGTGATTTGGTAAGCTGAAGCCACTCTAAAGGCACTAAGGCTTGGGCTCAATCTTTGCTTTGGTAGATTTAAGGGGTAATGCCCGCTACCATGTGGCCTTAGTGCCTTTAGAGTGGCTTCAGCTTACCAAATCACATTAATTTGTGAGGCATATCCTTGTCACTCCAGCCACATCCCACAAGCTTTACGTTTTCACTGCTTGTTTTATGGATATGTGGGTACTTGAGCCTGAGCATTAGCTATGCCATGCTGATGAGGCCTAACAAGGCCGAAACAGCTGTCCATGGCTGCTAATGCTTGGGCTCAATCTTTGCTTTGGTAGATTTAAGGGGTAATGCCCGCTACCATGTGGCCTTAGTGCCTTTAGAGTGGCTTCAGCTTACCAAATCACATTAATTTGTGAGGCATATCCTTGTCACTCCAGCCACATCCCACAAGCTTTACGTTTTCACTGCTTGTCAGTGATTATAGTTCACGTCATATATAAGGAGGCAAACCTGCTTTGTATGGATTGGCAAAAAGGAACTGTTCACGAGTAACGCTCGTACAGAAGAGTTCATTTTTAAGGGTTAAGCACGAGAAGATTAAAGGTCGGACATACAAAATAAGGCATGTCAATTCTTGTTCATTCGGATGATCACACTGGAAGAGCTTGAACTCTAGCTATAGTATACAAATGAAATATCTGAAGGGCGTGCTGTTAGTTACATCCCTTATACCTTAACCAAAACTGTATTATTACAATAATAGGTTTTATACTTACCAGACCACAGTCAGGATGGGCAACAAAAATGTTGCTGTGGTAACATACGCTGTTATATTGCGAACCAGTGAGGGCCATGTGTTCACCTCATAAGTAAGAACATCAATGATCCTTTTGTCAGGACGACAGTATAAATTACTGAGAAAAGAATGGAATTTTAGTTACTCCAAGTGCTCGGTTACTTCGTTCCTTCCTTCCTTCCTTCCTTCCCTCCCTCCCTCCCTCCCTCCCTTCCTTCCTTCCTTCCTTCCCTCCCTCCCTTCCTTCCTTCCTTCCTTCCTTCCTCCCTCCCTTCCTCCCTCCTTCCCTCCCTCCCTCCCTCCTTCCTCCCTTCCTTCCTCCTTCCCTCCCTCCCTTCCTTCCTCCCTTCCTTCCTTCCTTCCTCCCTCCCTCCCTCCCTTCCTTCCTTCCTTCCTTCCTTCCTTCCTTCCTCCCTTCCTTCCTTCCTCCCTCCCTTCCTTCTTTCCTTCCTCCCTTCCTTCCTTCCTCCCTCCCTCCCTCCTTCCTTCCTTCCTTCCTACCTCCCTCCCTCCCTCCCTCCCTTCCTTCCTTCCTCCCTTCCTTCCTTCCTCCCTTCCTTCCTTCCTTCCTTCCTCCCTTCCTTCCTTCCTTCCTTCCTTCCTTCCTTCCTTCCCTCCCTCCCTTCATGTCTTCCTTCCTTCCATCCTTCTTCTTTTCCTTTCCATCTCTCATTTCTTTCTTTCCTGTTTTGCAATTATAGTAATACAATAGCACAAACATGATTTTCTTTCATTGAGGCATCAACTTAGTTGATTCCACCAAACAACTAGACAGGGATAACAGTTAAGTAAGGGTTACTGATTAAGGAGAGTGGGAATGTGTGATTTATTCACCGAGTACGAGGAACAGGTAAATAACTTCTTTGACAGTGAATATGCTATATTATGATTACTATCATTATTATCCACATTTTAAGCCCCAAACTTCTCCACTACACTCAAAGACGCAACAGATTTTTTAGATAGTTGACAAACGTCTGGGGTTATGCAATACATTCCGCTTAAAAGAATAATTGAAAAACCAGCGAGCCAACTGAAAAATAGTTTTCAAAATTAAACGATATTGCAAAAGTTGTTGTTGTTGTTGTTGCTTTTTTTTGCGGTTGCAATCCCTTACCCATATTTTGCCCAGTAAAGGAGGTTAAGAAGCTCAAACTATGCAGATCAAAGAGTAAACTTCCCACTGGGCATTCTACACTATACCATTTTTACGTTAAGGGCTCCTGGAACCAGGTATTAGTACTGGTAATACACCCACTCCTTTCGTACCTGTAGGGTCCCAGGCATGATGTCCTGACCCTGAAAGAAAGAAAAAGTTGTAATCTAATTGGCCATTAGTTACTAGTTACATAACTTATAACACAGTCCACTGGGGGTAAACTTCCACTTGGCTTACCAGGAAAGGCGGTTAAAACCAGACGTACCATCCTTTTTTCCAGCATTGTTTACTTCCAGCCTGGTTAGTCTGCTCAAACCAAGCTCAACCATTCTTACCAGACTTTTCACCTGGCTCTTGATGCCGGGGACGTAATCACAATTGGCTGACTATTTTTGAAAAAATTTTTTTATGTCCAGCCTGGTAAATCTGGTCAAACCAGGTTCAGTCGTGCTCACCAGACTTCTCACCAGAATGCCGGGGAAGTAATTGCAACTGCTTGACTGTTATTTTTAATGAAACACGCTGGGTTTTTAAAAGGAATGTTAGTCTCAGTTGGTCTGAAATCTTAGCGTTGTTTTGCTAGCTACGACTATATATTTGTAAATTCGAAGAGGTCACTTTTCTCCATGGGGTATTCTCAATAGACATGTAGCTAAATTGTTCAGTATCGATTTTCATGATGAATGCTTTAAACTAAACATGTTTTCTTTCTTAAGTTGGCTATGTCAGTTTAAAACAACTTCTTTCTCAAAGCTACAGCTTTCATCGGTTTCCATTAGACATCTTATGTGGTGAGTGTGTAGATTACAATTGCAATTGTACATGATTAGCCCGAGGTGATACTGTGAGGTTTCTATAGATTAAAACTAGTTTGTGAAGTTCTGCTAGCATGAATTATCCAAGTTTCTCCCCTCTTTTTTGTAGCTAATCCCACTTGATATTACTATACAGAGAACTCCCTAAATGTGAACATTCCAGTAAGGGGGACACCTTCGCGTGGCCCCAGCCAAATTGTCAAGACCTAGTCCCCAAAATTTCCGCGGCCTTAGAGAGACTTCACTGTAATTAGAAGCTGGGTCAGGACAGTTACAAGCGAATGCCAGAAAGGAATATTAAAGTTATAGCTTTCAATCTACGTAGATATAGCCATATTATAATATAATGTGGAATAATTCACAGTAGTAACTCTCTGTAAGTAAACAAAGCTAAAATGAAGAAGCTTACATCATGATACCATACCCAACGACAAAAAGGCACATGAAGAACGAGATCAGAAGCAAGACTGTGAACAGGTAATTGGAGCGAATGGGTCGGTAATACTTGTCAGGCGGCTTGTTGCTGAACATCACCGAGACCTTCAGACAAAAGCATAACCTGGTGAGACTTCAACAAGTTGCATTAAAAGAACAAGGAAAAAAAAACGCTTTGAATGTTTCATCTCCAATATTAACTTTCTTTATCTAAGGGTATTTTAAAGGGGCAGCATGGGAATTATCCCTGATATTTTGATCAAAATTTGCTAAATAAGTCTTCAGTGACTATTCATCCATGAATTGCTTCTCGATTGCTAGTTAGATAAAATCAAGGAAACTACAAGAACAAACGAGCCACAGTAAGCTATCAGTTACCAATTTCATCTAAAAAGCAAGGGGAGAACTTGAAAACGTCTTCCCGGCGTTTTTCAAGTTGGTATTAATTTATTTCTTGCATTTGGCTGCGCATAACCGAAAAGACTTAAGAATGGTTTCCGTTTATTTCGTTTTCCACCGGCAAAAAGGTCTTCTCTGCTTTGAAGATTTTTACTAGCAATCCATGACAATGCCCCTTTAACTACCGTTACGTTAAGTTTGAACACATGAATCTGGTAAAGAGGATGAAAGATAAAGTCGTTACGCTAGAAATTACGAAACAGTACACCTCGTTCCATAGGACCTCTCCTTCCCTTCCCCTAGACCACTGTACGAGAAGGAGAGGACCCTGGCAAAAGGGTTGCACAAAAAAGGCCATTGCGAAATAGCTTTCCATTCCATAGACGGTGCGTCCTGAAGGCTGCATGGTATTCATTAGCGTATAAGCACAAGCATAACCATAAGCATAAGCACAAGTGAAAACAGCAGTGACATAAACATAAGCAGAAACATAAGAAGAACGACCCAGTTATATGCTGTTTTCACTAGTTAAGCACTCGACGTAAGCATAAGTATAAGCATAAGCACAAGAAAAACAGAACGTGTTCGTTTTTCTTGTGCTTATGCGTATGCTTATGTCGAGTGCGTTACTGGTGGAAACAACATAAGGCAAATAAGTGGATCGTTCTTCTTATGTTTCTGCTTCTGCTTATGTTTATGTTGCTGCTGTTTTCACTTCTGCTTATGCTTATGAATATGCTTGTGCTTTAACCTAGAAAGTAGGGCTTCTTAAGGAAAGCGCTTCCTAAAACGGAGATATTTTTACGTGGTTTATAAATACGAGAGAAACGCAGATCTCAGTGAGGTTTGTTGAAACGAAAACAAAATAGACCTTATTAATTCGTATCCTCCGCAATGAGCTGGGACTAGTTTGCACAACTGGGAATTCTTTTCATACGTAAGTATATTCCCTCGCAAGATTCTCCACTTCATGCTAGATCCAGTTCAATACCAAGACTACGAATATGGTCTATTGAGGGTCACAACTCATTTCTCAGGGATAATTGTTGTTTAATGATCTCTGAAAAAATGGGTGGTTACTCCAAATTTCTTTCTAGATTCAAATATCCCTTCCTAAGATCTGCTGTTCCAACAGTGAATTAGAAGAAACCGTCCTTGCCTAGTTTTCAAGTCACGTGACTAAACCTTAGCAAGAAGAATTTTTGACCGATTTTCAATTGAGTACCGTGAAACCATAACCAAAGCAATTACTCTACTGAACCAATCACAAAAGACGTAGACAAGGCGATAAACCAATCAGAATGCAAAGCAATTACTTGATGAAAAACCAAAGCAAACGAGAATTAGAGCGCTTTTCAATTGAGTGTCGTAAAACCAAAACCAAAGCAATTACTCCAGCCAATCCCAACAGACAGAAACAGTGCAATGGGCCAATCAGAATACGAAGTAATTACACGCAACCGGCGCAAAGCGCGGGAAAGTACGCGCGTGCAAGCCGCGATTGGTTTTGGTTTTGGTTTTCTTTGGTTGAGAAAGTGGCGCGAGTTTTCCTGGCCAATCACAGAGCGAAAAAATGCAAAACCAAAGCAAAACCAGTGTTACTTTCGACACTCAATTGAAAACCGCTCTAATTTCGACACTCAATTGCATGTAAACCACTCTAAAAACAAAGTGGCCCCTTCAAATAAAGGTAGAGCTAAACCGTAAGTCGGTTTAAGACTCAATATATTTTCGAACTCCCGGGGTGAAGGATTGAGTCCGAATTGATAAGTCGGTAAAGTGCGATCGTTCACTGACTTAATCTTGAGGGTAACTGAGCGCAAAGCTATGCTGCACTGTTGATACTGACCAAGAACTGATGCATTTATATGATGATATTATTCAACATATCGTAACATTTTCCAAATATGGTGATTGGTCACATGTTGCACTCGATATACGCCGCGCGCACTCGACAGATCCTGAAATATACGTGATTTCGTGCGTCGGGGAGAAAAATGGCGACTTTTCATTTAGTTTTTCCTGTACTAAACTCAGTAAACTGCGCTTTGTTATCAGTGTGTTGAATAATAAAACAATTATCCTGTTCAATCTTGCGGAATATCCTCTGATTTTACCCAACTCGGCCTACAGTCTCGTCGGCTAAGCCAGTGTTAAACCTCATCGGCGTTTTATGAAGATATATTTTCACAATAAAGGGATAGATAGCGTTAACCTAACTAACATTTTACATAACAAACTCGTTAAATCTAAAGTACCAATCTATTTTCAGGAACAGGATCCACCACTTGTAAGTTATAAGTACACTAATACCATTTCTAGGAACGTGTTTAATTACAATCAAACCCTCCATAACGTTAATATCGATGGTTATAGTGGTACGTCTTCATCGTGTGACTGCGCGTCTTCTACTTTTCGTTATGAGCCTCACGGCCATGTTATTACTGGAGATCTACGCATTGTTAAGAATAGAAAACTTAGGCGTCTACTGGAGAGAGGTCCAAAGTATAGAGAACAGAATACCATCGATTGGAACCTAAACAAGAAGATATTGATGAAAGCGGTAGATGATTACGCTAAGAGCTGGAGTAAACGTGAAGGTTGTCATGTGTCAACACTAGAACAATGGTCGGAGACAATAAAACTTATTATCCAGAACAGAATTAACAACCTACAACGTCGTAATTATAGTTCTTGTCACAAGACCTTAGAGGACAGGCATGTCAGGGCATACCTAACGGAATTACAAGATAAGTATGTACTAGTGCCTGCCGATAAAGCTGGCAATAACATCATTTTTGTTTGCAAGCGTTACTACCTACATACCCTAATGGAAGAACTTGGCATTAATTCCGGCAGTATTATTAATTCTACATACGAAAGTCAAAATGTCACAGTTGATGATATTATATGGACCCACACCACGATGTTAAAAAACGAATTCCACATCACCTTGAAACAGAAAGAAAAAAATTTGCCACAAATATATTGGATACCAAAACTTCACAAGACACCATACAAAGCAAGATTTATTGCAGGTTCGAGTTCATGCACCACTACTAAGATCTCCAAATTAATTACCGAATGCCTTAAACTAGTCAAGAGTCACTGTACTTCGTACTGCAAGACTATTTTGGAAAGAACTGGCGTTAACTGTATGTGGATTATAAACAATTCGTTGGACGTAATTCGCACATTGGAGGAAAAACAACTTCCACTCAATCAGATGAGTACTTGGGACTTTTCCACTCTATATACTAGCCTTCCACACGCCAAACTTAAACATCAACTTCATGATCTGCTCGAAAGAGTTTTTCACACCAGAGGAAAAAGTTTCATAGCAACCAATAATTTCCACACTTTCTGGGCTAATGATAGGAAGTCTACGAAATACACTTACTTCACATGTAGGGAACTGTGCCTCACTATCGACTTTCTTATCGACAACATCTACGTTCGCTTTGGAAACTCAGTTTTTCGACAAGTTATTGGAATACCAATGGGCACTAACAGCGCACCTTTGCTAGCTGATCTGTTCCTTCACACCTTTGAGTATGATTTCATGCTTAGAACATTGAAACGAGATAAAACCATAGCCGTCCAATTTAGCAACACCTTTCGATACATTGATGATTTATTCAGCGTCAACAATGAGAATTTCGGAAATTACATCAGCGCTATTTACCCATCGGAACTACCTTGACATCAAATGAAGTTTGTTATCTAGACACAAGAATAAGGAATGGTGATATCAACACTCCTTTTCATCTCAGTGTCTACGATAAGAGGGATGACTTCTCATTTCGGATTGTCAATTTTCCTCACATGGACAGCAACATTCCCGCCAATCCGGCCTATGGTGTTTTCATATCTCAATTACTGAGATATGCTAGACTTTGCACATCGAAACTGGATTTTATTGATAGACTTCACCGACTTTCATCACATCTCCTTCACCAAGGCTTCAAATCTACGCTGCTTCGTAAATCGTTAACTAAATTCTTGAAACGCCACGGTGCTATCGTTGAGAAGTATGGTGCTACACTACAGGAGATGAGATTAGCAATCCAGAGATGAGATTATATCCTTTATATTATCCTGACGCCCAAATTTGAGATTCTTGTTGCTTCCATTCATTACATTTTTATGCTAATGTGCGCGCGCAATTTTCCTAAAGTTGTGCGCGTGCTTGCTTATTTAGTTTACATGTGCTTAGTTCGTTATTTAGTTTACGTGTGCATAGTTCGTTATTTAACGTACTCCTATTATTTTACGTTGTTTTCCTTGCTAATATGTATTGTCAATAACTGTGCTCACAGTGTGGGTGGCTCCTCCTAAAATGTTCTGCAATTGGTATAGGATTTGATGGAGCCGAAACCAATTGTGGAATTGCACACATTGTAGGTATCCTACTGATGAACAGTTATTACATGCAGATATTTTTAGAAGCAACAATTGTTTGCGGTCTGTCACCTTTGAAGTATCAGGCGATATTCCGCGCGATTTCGCAGGATAATTATTAAATAATCCCTGGTTGGAAGGATTCATTTGACTGTAAAATCTGCATTTTCTTTCATTTCTTACATCTATCTGTGGAAGACTTGCATCCCCCTCTTTCCACCCCTTCCTTTGGCAACCATGAAAAAATGTCAGATTTCAAGTTACAAAGTTATAGGCCACAGCACGTTAGTTACGCACCTTATGAGCATAAAACAAAATGAAGAGTTTAACGACAGCCATAGCTGGCATCAAGGGACTGAAGAAGGTTCCAATCCTACAAAAGAGTACGAACAAACAATTATACCCTAAAAGGGCCTATAAATAGGACTGATAACAAATCTGAGTTAGGAAATGAAATTATGTCAATGCTAATAAGTTGATTATTTATGTTTTTATTTCATGTGAAAGACAATTTAGTGATCATTCAGAATATATACAGTCAGGTTTGAACACACTTTTAAGTTTAGACAACCTTCTAATAAAGGCAAGACGCTTCTTCTTACATCATTTCTAAGTGGGCATGTCCTCCGAGATCCCTTTGGTTAACATTTCTTGGAGACTTTGCACTTGCGATCGGGTGGGCTTGGTACTTGTCGGATTAAGATGCCGCATCACCAACTGTTTTACTAGCAGTTAATCCAGTCACTAATGCAACGTTACCTAACTCACCAAATCAAACATTGGCCATGAGCAAGATCAAGCAACATCCCTGCGATGTCAAATTCAGGTAAGCCGAACTTCTTGAAACAATTTGTGTGTTTGTATAACATTCTGTCAAAAAAAAATTAATAAAATAAAACAACCTCAAGGTCATTAAATTAATTTCCTTCACTGCACCCCACACCACTGAAAACGTTACATCAACAAACTAAGACTATGGCGAACAATTTATAACAAGAATGAATTTCAAAACGACAATGAAACGAGCAATTGTGACTTGAAGTTGCCTGCAGAATTACATGCAGTTGGTATGGGTAACAGATTGCAGGCTTGCTTAGTATAATTATGAACGCTGCACGTTCCTAATCTATGAATGAAATGTCACGAGATCGTAGCGAAGTACAGCTAAGTAGCTTAAGTGATGTGGATTTATACTAACTAGTTACTTTCCTTTATTGCAATTACTTCGATTGTTACCTCCACTTGGCTTTAGACATTTATATTTAGCTAAGCAAAGTCTAGTTATTTCTGTATTCACTTCTTGTATGTATTTAGGCATTTTGTTTGTTTACTTCAACCTTTTTTAGCACATCTTGGTATGCCATAGAGCGGTTTTCAATTGAGTGTCGAAAGTAATTATGGTTTTGCTTTGGTTTTGCATTGCTTCGCTCTGTGATTGGCCAGGGAAACTCGCGCCACTTTCTCAACCAATGAGAAGCAAAACAAAAACTCGCGACTTGCACGCGCGTATTTTCCCGCGCTTTGCGCCGGCTACATGTAATTGCTTCGTATTCTGATTGGCTCATTGCACTGCTTTCTTCTATTGTGATTGGTCAGAGTAATTGCTTTGGTTTTGGTTTTACGACACTCAATTGAAAAGCGCTCTATAAGCCCCTGACTTTGAGTTTTCATTGTTTCCTCTTCTGTATTAAGCGACTGGTTGTTAATAAATTGTTAAATTGTTAATACATTGTTAAACCTGCGGCGAGATGTCTCACATTCGCATCATTACCCATGGATTATTAGCATCAAAAAATATTTTTGACCACGCATGCACATTTTCCGAGTAGCCTGCTTAATAAGTTAAAAGACTGCCACTTGCTGGTCTCTCAGTGTTTGCTGATCAAAGTAGTCTGAATTAAACCGTAAGCAAGCCGCCTCACAACTACCGTAGCATAACCCAGCGTGATTCTAAGAAGCTCATAAATGGGTTTCTCATGCTTGTTAATACATCAGTGCGACATGTACTCAAAGGTTTGAAAGAGGTGCCTCCATCATGATTCTCCCAGCAGATAAAGGTCGTGCCAGTGTAGTGCTACATAAGAACACCTATCATGAGTAGTATAGTGTTTGGGGGTACGAAATCATTTTATCTCGTTTTCCCCAAACTACTACTGCCTTCTGATCTCGTATTCTGGAAATGGAATATATAGTTGTTCAATCTGATGGAATATATAGTTATTTAATTTGATGGAATATATAGTTATTTAATTTGATGGAATATATAGTTATTTAATTTGATGGAATATATAGTTATTTAATTTGATGAAATATATAGTTATTTAATTTGATGGAATCTATAGTTGCTCAATCTGATGGAACCAAGGTCAGCACACTTCATAAAATGCGTGACATTCTCGGAAAAATCACCAAGCGTGACATTCTCGGAAAACAGGGAATGAGTCATCGCCTATAGCTGCAGAAAAAAATAGCAAAACTGGTGGCCACCAGAACCTCTCATGAGGGACTTAATTTGGAATTTGAATCACCACCCGTCCCTCATGAGAGGTTTTTTTGTTTTGTTTTTTTTGAATTCCCACCTCCACACCACCAGAGCACTATCATTTATGTCTTTCCCACCTCCACTCCGCTCTGGCCCTATCAGACCCTCTTGGGGCCAATTATTTGTTTTTTCACCCTCCGGCTTGAGATTGAACCGGCACTTCTGTCAAAGCCTAAGCTTTCACTATAGCTCTACCCAACAATCCGACACCATCTAAGGGTGATTTTTTATTTATTTTTCATTTTTTATTATTTTTTTATTTTTTCAACCCATGGAATAACGGCGGGGGTTTTTCATTATTCCATGGGGTGGCTTGTATACATTTCGCTAACGAAAGGCCCCCGCTTTTTCCAATCGTTAGATACTCTGTATACAAGCCACACTTTATCTGTGTGAAACAACCCTTATATTTTCGTTTGTATTTTCATTTTTATGCTTGTGGTACATAAATGAAATTTACAAAGATAAAAAATAATACGCATGTGTAAAAAGCGAAAAATCTGACGTAGTTTGATGACTCATTCGAAAGGGAAACCCCCCAAAGAGGGCAGTATTTTAAAACTCACAAAAATCATATGGCGTGACGTCAACAGCTAGATTTTAAAATGTCCATAAGCAAAGCTTGTCACGCCATTATCATGAATATACCGCTTATCGTCAAAGCAGCTGAGTGATACTTTATTTATCTCATAACTTCCAAGTTGATGGTTCTGACTTCTAATTGTTTTCATTCTATGATGCATCTGTTTATTATCAAATAGTGTCTCTTTATAATTTTCATGTTTGATGTTATTCTTAATAATATTCTTACTAATACCTTTTGCTGTCTTCCCTCCTTTCTGATCATCTTTAATATAGCTATACATCTTCGATCTCAGTCCTACGAATTCACATATTGGGACTCCAGCAGTCTCATCTTTCATCATACCAATTACCTTTTTATTGGTCTTATCGGAGAATGGCGAGCTTTCAGGATATTCACTGTTATCAAATTTATTTTTATCCTTCCAGAAATTTCTATAGATGTCATGGGTTCCAATTTCATAGGTCAAACTGTCTGTGTCTGTGAATAATAATTTTGCTTCATCTCCATATTTCTCTTTGATGTAGTTGTAATGGAAATCGTACATCAGTGTCTTGCTAAGGTCTAGAATACACATACCCACATATGCCGGCCTGTTCAGGGTGAGTGTTTCTTTTATCTTATGAACAGCTACTAGATTTTGATCGAAGATTTTACTGCTAACATATGTCGGTTTACTGGCTAATTTCAATAGCTTCTCCTCATCAGTCACCAATCTGACGTCTACTCGCTTTCTTAGGTTTTCCATCGTTTTGCCAAATACACTGTTATTCATCAGCTTGAAAAAGTCTTTCTCAAAAGCATTTTTAGCATTCTTACGTTTTTCAGTATTGAAATCAATATATTGCCTAAGCCACGCGGACTGATTGAATTCTAACACTCGATGGATTTTAGTTATTTTCAAACCGAGATCAGTATATAATTGGAGGTTCCTGTAATGGAGCACGTATTTTTCTTTGTTGCTTAATGTTGGTATCAGTTTATGTACCAGACCAGTTGATATTTTATATTTCTTCGCTATGTTTTTACAATAATCTGATAGCATGTCCCCAATCACTTTGACCTTTTCCGGTGCCAGTGGGTAGTCATTGTGAAGATCATGCAATTCTTCAGGATATTTCATGTCAACTTCAAGAATCAAACCTTTGTTGCTGTCTTTTTTATAGACAGCCAGGTCTAAATTATTGATCTGTTTTTGTGTCAACCATTTAAAACCACCGGTTGGTAAATATTGACTCATAGCCCAACCATACAAATTATTAGCATCAAGATAAACGATGTACTTCGAGGGCGCCTTCTCGTCATACTCTTTCATGTATTTATTATTTGCTTTACCGTAACGGTTGGCTATATAGCTGATTCCTCCACGCATACCCTTTTCAATGAACTGGAACATATCAATGTCTGTCATCAATTCTAATTTTATGTCAGTCATTTTCAGCATGGCATCCCAAGATAAACCAGGAGATGTGAAATAGTGACACGGGTCCAGTTTATAGTACTCAAGGCATGTTTTTCTGAAGTTTTCAAATACATCAGCCAGTAGGAGTACATCTGTTTTAAGGTACAGGTCATGATAATCACCCATGTTTTTCAAAGAGAATGTTTCCCATACTGTCTGAGCATGTGTATAGTCTTCATCTGATATATGCTCATCACTCAGTATGCTATAGAATTCATTTTTTGATGGCAGCTTCTGATTGAATTGATCGAAACTGTCCATGTAGTCGTAAGGATAAACACCTTTCTGTGCCATCAGATTAAGATCCTTTCCCTTAAACTCTTGTGAGGTGTATTTTAAGGCTTCTCTAGGTAGATTGCCTACAAGTTTTTCCAAACTGGAGCTCATGAACTGGAAACTATCAATGAAGGTCAAGTGGTTACCAAGCATGAAAGCCATATACTTCTCCATGTTATTTGGGATAGCATTGATATTCATTTGACAGTTTTCACCTTTCTTGTTTTTGTAAGTGTGCTTCTTAACAATAGCTCCAATCTCCTGCATAATAAAATGACTATCATAGCCTCTTAGATTGTGAAATATGACTGGTATTTTTATTTCTTCTGGGTTCACTCTGAGTTTCAGATTACAATCTTGGTGAGCAGAACCTCTGTATTTACCAGTGATGTGACAATGATCTCGGACTCGGATATCTTTGTCAGTGTATTTCTTATCACAGATGTGACAAACTTTGGCTTTTCGGAATTTCTCTTCATCATCTTTAGTCATTTTCAATGGTTTGTTAAAATTTTTTTTCACAACATTCTTGCAATATTTGACCTCCTCAAGCATAGCTTCCATAAATTTATACACAGCCTTTTCACCCCTGTATATTGCTGCTGGTTTGCTGTATTTATCGTCATAGCAACAAACAACTTTATAGCCGTAGCCACAGTCAGTATGCTTCTGATAGGCTTCAGTATATGATTTATCACTGTTGGGTTGACAACCATGTATTTTCTCAGTGATGGCCTCAAAGTCAGCATATATAACAAATGGTACCCGCTGTTGTTTATGAAAGTTGTTGAATTTCAGTATGTTGTTATCTTTGTTTGGCATTTTTATTGCCTGTGTGCCATTTACTTGCATGCAGTTGTCCTTGTGATCATTCAACACCCTTTCAGAGCTGAAGCATTGAAGACAGTGCATACAAAAATGTTTTCTTTCTTTGTGCTTTGTTTGATTGTACATAAACTTATTGAAATCTTTGATCAGCACATAATGCTTGTTTTCATTTTCAGTTATTAGAAGCAGATTCAAGCAGTCTGTATATTTCTCTTTTGAAACAAAAATTGGATATGGCTGTCTATTCTCATAACCAAAAACATTGATGTTGATCTCATTTTGTTTTTCAATCTTGTTGTAATGCTTGGTTGCAACTGGGAATTCAATCCCTGTATAATCCAATTTTTCAATGTATTTTTTGTCAACTTTTTTAATCCTCTGTGGGTATTTCTCTTGTGGGTTCAGGTGTCTGATGTGACACCATCGGAAGCATTCATTATCCTCATTTTTCAAGTTAATTAAACCCTTTGCACTGTTTCTGAGTTCATTCGGTAGTTTAATGTATGAGGAGCCCTTCATTGGCGCATATTTCACAACATTAAGATAATGACTATCAACTGAATCAACAGTCCAACCTGAACCTTCAGATACCCAAACTGCAATCTTATTCATTATTTGGTCTTTTGACAACTGTAGTGATTCAGTTACTTCCAGATTATTCACAATTGTTTGAGCTACACTGTTGAAATATGCGGTTTTGTATTCTATTTCTCCGTCAGTCATTTTTGCAAATATTACCTTAAGCGTTTCAACGAATTTCAGTCCTTTCATTTCATTCAACAATTTTATAATATTATATGCAACAGCCTTTCTTGTGTTTTGCAGTTGCGCAAGTGGGTCTTTGTTATTTTTTATACCGATTTCAAAAGATTTTGTGAAGCCCTTCAGAGCTTTCTCTGTTTGCTCTATCTTAGTCCTGGGTGTAGGTGTTGGTCTCTGAATTACCTGTTTGGTTCTGGGGGCTGGGATCGGTCTCTTTTTCAATTGTTCTATTTCTTCCAACCATTCTTTTGGTGGTGCTGGTAATCTTTTTCTTTCGAAGTAATCAACCAATTCTTTGACAGTTGGTCTTTTCGTCCTTGGGGCGGGAATTGGTCTTGTTCTTGGTTTAGGTACAGGTTTTGTGTCATCAACTATAATAACTTTAGGCTTTTTCTGCTGCTTCAACAGCAATTCGATTAGCTTAGATTTGCTCAGTTTTTTCAAACTTTTCTTGTCCATATTACTACTAGTTTCGATAATTTTTTCCATCTATATTATAACTATATATTTTTTTGTTTAAGCCAGTTTCAATATGTGTTTAAGTAGGGTTGAGAATTCAATTGATCCAATTACTGGATCCTTTTGAATTGTAATTATTGAATAATATTTTTTTGATGTTTTTTTGTTTTAATATGACAAGATTTTCCTGCCATTGTGTAGTTACGTCCTGTCTTACATATGTTACAGAACCATTCTTTATTTAGCATATAGGTAGTCTTATGTTTTTTTCTTTCCTCATCACTGAGAACTCTAGGCCTTCCCCGACCTCTCTTGACATTTTGATTCTCCATAATATATAGTTATATAAATTATTTTTTTAAATATCTTTCTCTTCTTGATAAGTATAATTTGCTCTCTTCCAAGTGTTTGGTTATTTCATGAATCAAGTCTTCGAAACTATTGCTCATGAGGTATTTGCATTTGTTTTTCTCATACATTAGCTTCATATCAGACTGTTTGTCTGACACTTTATACACACCTGTTGGGCTTTTAAATTCAAGACAAAGAGCATTGTATTTTCTTGTGGGATTCATCAGCATTAAATCACATTGTCCAGCCATATATCCTTTCTTATAACTTCTGATTCTAATGTTCGGGCTTATTTGATTTTCACCTAATCCCGCCACCATTAATGCGTCTTCATATTTCTTTCTGATGAATGACACAATCTTGTAGTGCAGATCATTTTCACTTTCAATCATCAGCATATTATTGCTTCTGTCATTGAACTGATTGTAATACCCCTGTTTTCTGATTGATGGCAACACTTTAGATGTAACCCAATGTTTAAATTTTGCTGCTTCCTGTTTTTTGGAAGACAGTATAAGAGAATAAAATCCTGATTCATTTATAAAAAAACATTTATAAGACTGTTTAACCTGATGGACACTTTTGGTCCCTCTGCTTCCGACCTGATGGACACTTTTGGTCCCTCTGCTTCCGACCTGATGGACACTTTCGGTCCCTCTGCTATTCGTCATTATTTTAAGGTCTATCAAGATTTTATCATCAGGTACAACATAATTTCTAACCGCTCTTTGTGGATTTTTATAGTCAAGAATTTTGGCTATATCTCTTCCTCTGAACCAAACGTTATTTTTATCATCAAGATAGCAATCTATTGATACATCTAATTCTTTATTATCGTAGGAATATTTTTGCATTTGTATATTATATTATAATAATTTATTTTTTAAATTCATTTTCGACCTATGTTTAAATATAGTCAGGAATAATAATATTCTTGGCTACATAATAGCAAATAACAGATATACTGTAGGGTCTACTCACATATATGTTAGATAATTTTCTCTTTATAATATGTCTTTTAAATCCTTGAACGGGATCCAACTGTTAAATTCGTCACTGTAACCCTTCCACTTCACTAAAGCTTGTTTCTTCTTGTAATCTCTGCGAATGACTTTATCAATACGGAATACATCCTGTCTGGCTTTCAATAATTCAGCTTCATAAAAACTCCCTTGTATTTCTTCATCGTTGAGATCTTTTAGTTTGTAAGTGACTGGATTAGTGTATTGGATCTTATCAACTGTAAACACTTCTTCAGTCCAATTTGGTGTATAGCCCTTGTCGAACACATTCCGTTTATACTTGGATATTCGGACCTTGTCACCTATTTTAAATTTTGGTTTCTGTTTTAATGTTTTCATATCACCATACAAATTGAAGTAAACAGTTCCTTCATTCCTCTTATCAGATGCTTCAACGGGTGTCATCTTTGTGCTTGAATGTTTGGTATTATTATACTGTTTCACTAATTTTGGTAACATGTCTAAATACTGTGTATTACCTTGAACAGTGAACTGCTTCCACATTTTGGATTTAATTGTCCTATTCCATCTCTCAACTACTGATGATTTCTCTTCATTCTCAGTTGAGTACATCTGTACACTATGTTTCTCTAGCAAGTCCTTCAAGTGTTTGTTGTAAAACTCTTTTCCCTTGTCGACCCATAAATACTGTGGTTTTCTACCTTCCTTGAATATTAATTTGAATGCTTCAGTGACAGATTCACCTTTCTTATCCTTCAATGGGACAATCCAACCATATTTGCTGAAGACATCAATAACCATAAGAAGATATCGATAACCTTTATTCCATTTACTGAACTGTTGCATTTCAACTAGATCACTTGCCCATATTTCATCAATTTTATTTACAATCACACGCCGCCGAGTGAAATTTCTTTTTATGGGTGCATGTAATTCATCAGCTAGTTTTTCTTGCCAGTTTTCTTCACTCGACGGCTTTTTCCGTTTTTTGAAACACCGAGACCAAGTTTCTGTTTTTTGTCGATTAAGAATCTAGCTGTTTGACCCCATTTTGGCATCTCACCATATGGTATTTGATCTAGTGACTCGACCATTGTTCTATCACAATCGCCTTTATTTTTTCCCATATCATAACAAATATCGTGGTAAGCTGCTATTTCATCCACCTTATTGTAAGGTTGTACATTCCATTTCAAGACCTCGCCAGTATTTGGATCATATTCCAACTGCTCATGCAATGGATTGTATGGTCCCATATATTTATATTTACTTGGTGTCCAACCACTTTTCGGTTTAGGAAGCTTGCCAATAACCTTATGAATGTCAATAGCACCGCCATAATCTAATCCTTTGATATCTGTTTTGTAACGAATATTTGGTCTCACTTTTGTTGAGAGTTGTTTCAAAGCTTCTGACCCAACCTTTGTGATTGCAGGCTTTGCGAGGGAAAGTCCTTTGTCAATTAATTTCTTTTGCAGCTTTGGATTTCTCATTGCTTCTGATGCATAATATCTACCCATTTCAACACCCTTCTTCGCTAAATAAGGGACTCCATGTTCCAAAAATCCTGTTAGCGCCATATCTGCGGCCGAATCTAGTATGCCCGCCCCTTCAGACGGGCTATTCAGTTTCCCCGATTTCTGACAAATTTAGTCTTTGTGATTCCACATTCAGCACAAATACATTTCATCACAGTTCGACCATTTTTTGTCTTTTGATATCTTTCACTTCCTGGTACACACTCAGTCTGCTTCTTCTGTTTCACACAATATGATTTTACCATTATACATATTGGTTAGATATTTTCTTTGTCTAGTAGTTAAATCGACATACATTTCCACTAAGTTTGTCATAGAATACTGTTATATTATCCAAAGTGCATTTGATTACAACTCGCAAACCAATCAATCTATTGACAACTATTATAACAAATATATTAACATCATCAATTATTTCGAATTCTATCATACTTTTATGTTAGATAGAAATTTATTAAATCTTTTATCATCAAATAATATTGTTAATATCATAGTACAAACACCATTGTTTACTCAATAACGGATCTCTAATACGCATTGATTCATTGAAACAATTCTTTTTCTCCATTTGAGCAGGTATCTCCTGTCCTGATGGATCAAAGTATTCTTTCTCATTATAGCACGCGTAATATTTGCCGACTTTTATTATCCCACTGTTTTTGTTTAACTTAACAGACATACATATACATTACATATTTTTGAAATAATTGATTATGAATCTGTGATTGACTCTTGTGTCTGTTGGATCAAATTCAGCATTATGTATTGTATTAAGAATGGATCTGTCTTTTTGTCTCTCAAGAAGATAGTACAAACACCAATATCCACATAATACTGATTCCCTTTCTTGTATCTCATCACCAGAGTATTCAAGTTGTTTACCGCTTGCAGCCATGTATTTCTTTACTTCTGTTGGCATCATTAAACCGAAAGAGTCGAAGTATTCACAGTATTTATCATTTTTGAAATTCCTATAACAAACCCAATGAGTACCAGGTCCAATTTTGGAATCAAGATTGACTATCCCACATTCATTGTTTCTCATCAGGTTCGGCAGATTGTCTCTTGAAAATACTCCTCTAAAATGTTTTATTCCAAGTTGTTTAACCCAATTGATTAAATCAAAGTTGGATAAGGGTTTATTTACAAAATGGTTCCTAGTATGGGGATTGAATTGAATGGACTGTTTTTGCCTAGTAGAAGTCCTTTTCCTTTTTTTTTTTTTTTCATTCCATAACCGATTGGGTTATTCCATGTACCAAAAACAGGAGGAGATTGCCATGGAATCATAGCATGTTTCCCACCACTTTTATTTTTTGCAATGGAATCTGGAACATGAACAGGTATTGACCGTCTTGGACGGCTGCTTTCAACATGCAAACCTTTTCCAGTTAATTTTCTGATTGCTTCTATAGCCAAAGGAATTCCAATGCTGGCGAGTATTGTTCCAATACCCTTTCCAGTCTGCGCTTTTGTTGGTTTTATAACAACGTCTCCACCATACTGCATTTTTTGGATAACATCAGCCATCTGTCTCGTATTCAATAAATTTCCTACATTCAATAATTGGGATAAATTGGCATTAGGAATAAGAAATCCTCCTTTTTGTTTCTTTCCAAATAGTTTATCAATGCCGAGACTTGCTAATGAAGAAAGAGCACCTGTAGCCAATGCTGGAGCCGCTTTAGCTACTGCTTTACCTGCATAAGGCAATAGTCTTGTTCCAAGTGAAAAAAGACTGGACCAAAGAGAACCTCCTTCTTGGACTGATTTTCTGATCTGTGCTTTGGATATCTTTACATCAGCACCTGTTCCATTTCTCTGTGATTTGGCTAATTTTTTTATCTGTGTTTTTGTCAACATCATTTGATCACCTCCAGTGAGATCTCCATGTGCGAGTCTCAATGTTACCGGTGAATTTGTTTGTATAGCTTTTGCAAGCCTTTGCTTCTGACTGTTTGAAAGTCTTACTCCATGAGAATGATAAGTAGTCATATAATATATGTTTATACTAAATTGTATTTAATACAAACAATCATTTAATTTAATTTATTTAATTTATTTAATTTACATTGATCTCAGAATTAATTTTCCATCAGTCTTTCTCATCTCAATATCCTGCTCATAGAGGACCAATGCATACACACTGTAATCAGCATTTGTTGCAGCACTCAAAGTGTATTTGAAAGTCAGTTTTGTCATTCCATCTTTAATATCCTGTTTCTGTTTTGTCAGATCGAAATAAACAAAAGGGAATATTGTACCGAAATTGCCCCTGTTGAGAAGGGTACTTTCACTGAAATCGTTTACAGCTTGAACATATTTCAAAACATCTCTAAATACTCTTGTTGGTTCTGTTGATGGTTTATAACGAAGCTCTGGATAATCATTTCCATTACCAACCTCAAGATAACAATCAGTCAAAGTTCGGTCATTTGCAACTGAGAATGTGTTATAGAGAAATTTATTGGCTGTCTGAGATGCATTATTGGCATCATTGATGATGAATACAAAGACATGCCTGGGTTTGTTTATTCCTGTGGAAATGCGGAAATTGGCTGTCTGTTGTCTTGTTGAATTGCCTCTCTCAACCATTTCTCTCATGTAAGTCCACTTTCTGTTGTCAAGATACTTGCTCATGTATAAGGACTTTCCCGCAGAATTAAAAACAATGCGAGGAACTATTAGTTGGAATTTAGTTAGTACCACACGGCAATCATCAGCAGCTTGCCAAATCAAATTGGCATCACTCTCAAGTGTCAATTTCACCTCTACTTTTGAGTTAGGCATAAGTTCATCCCAAAAGCTCTTGAAAAAACCGTATCTGTTCAATGCTATCTCTGCATTCACTTTACCGGCTGCACCATTCAACAGTGCTTTGCGAGCTGCGAAACCTTTGTTATAAGTATCCTCAGCCTCTCTATCATCAGCATTCCTATTTGTGTCAAGATAGAAGAACTCATTGGTTCCCTGACTTACAACATAACCCTGTGAATACTCAAGCAATGACTTTATATTTGTAGCCTGGTTGGCATCTCTGCACTCATAAACATCAAGACCATTCATTTTCACATTAATGGTGTTAATAAGAGCGTGAACTGAATTAACAATACCATTTTGATCTGCAGCAGCTATGTGGCCTCCATTTGCAAGCTTTTTCACAATGAAATCGACATTAAAACGGGCATTATACCAGTCAAATGGTGTAGTCTCTCCACTGTTATCAACAATGAATCGGTAGCCTGTTTTACTCTGATGAGCATTGTTTGCTACTACAGTATTAAGTGCTGTCTCTAGTTCGAACACTACATCTTCATATCTTTCGATATATTTTGAGTCACGATAGTTTGACATATATTATTGTGTTAGATAAAAATTATTTGATTTTACGAGGTCGACCTCTCTTTCTTTTGATTAAACCACCAGTCTGGCTCACACTCTCAGTTCCACTCTTTCTCTTTTTCAAAAGTTCTATGATTTTGTCACCAGCTTTTTTGCCAGCATGTTCACCAATTGTTGTTGCTGCTTTTTTTCCAGCTGTTTTGATCATATCAGTCACAATACCTTCACCATGTTGTTCATATTTTTTAAACTCAAACCGTTTCATATACTATTAGGTTTTATAATTCTGTCTCTCTCAAGAATAACTCAATATACCAATCTATCCCATTTAAATCGACTGGAGCTCTAGAAGAATCAGTGACATAAAAACGTATTGAGCTGATTGTATGTGTTGAGACTGTATTCCATGAAAGAAAACGAGGTTTGTAAGTGAAAGGTAAACTTCTAACGAGATCTGTGACAGGAATAACAGCGATTGTATTCGTGCTATTTCCATCAACAATGCTATCTGTCACCAAATCACAATTGATATAAATTTCATCTACACTTCTTGTGATATCAGGTAGATTTGTTCCATATTCTGTGGCTGGAACTAATTTTGAATCGAAACCGATAAGTTTTCTGAAATTCTGATTTCTCAGATCCACTCGATAGTTTTCTTTAAGTTCGATCAAAATGCGATATGTTGACAAAACGAAATAAATGTTAATACCATACTTGTATTTTTTTTCATCTGTTTCATCTGGATTAAGTCTTTGGTTTTTTTTTTCCATGAATTTATGAATGTAATCATCGATATCGTCATATGAATACATACCATTGATGAATTTCACTGTGAACCAGTTTGCACCTCCATCAATACTGTATTTTATTTCATTATTGTCATAAATATCTCTGATATTGTACCAACTGTATGTCATATTGATGACATTCACAGCCATTTCATATTTTAAATCATTCGTTAATTTAAGAGCGCCTGTCCGTAAAAATCAAACATATCGCGGCAAGAGAGGAAAATTCGATTTCTTTCATATTTTAATGTTCGATAGGCTAGGATCTAACTAAAATCACCGTAAAGTTTTTTCGGTGAAATATCATTTCATTTCAAAGAAAAATGCAAATAATGAAAATCCGTTAAAAATCGTCATTTGAGGCGCTAAATAATTACACAGGTTTGAGAGCCTCGCGTGCAAAAACAAACCATTCTACTGTCTTTAAAACACTCAAACATTATTTAACAATCTATAAATATCTGTAAAAATGATTTTGGGGAATACTGCGTAGTTCTTTGCTTACGAAATAATTTAATTTCGAAGGTATACAATTCACTGCAGTAAAAGTACTTAATGAATAAAAATGATTTTCAGCATGTGCGAAACCTTCAAATCGATTAAGCTTCTGGTGGTTGTATGTTGGAAGGATGGTCTATAGATTCCTGTTGAAATTTCTTTGGGCAAATGAATAAGAGCCGCGCGAGAGCGTTTCAAAGTCCGTAAAAAATGTAAATATATGACCTTTGGCGGTGAACTTTGAGGTTGCGGGAAGACGTAAATTTTACTCCGTGTACATGTCTTAAGACTCGTAATCCATATTTGGTTAAAATAAGCACTGAGAAAAACATTTGGAAATGTTCTAACCTGATAATATGTTACAAAAGACAGGTCCAAAGGCCATTTAAGAACGATTCTCTGGTCGTTCGTCGCATAAGTTTGGGCTCTGTTGGTAACGTCCGATATACACCGCGCAAACTGTCAACGTGTTCAATGGTCGAATAACAAACTCTGATCAACTTTCGGCGCATTTCATTACAACCGCATCCTCTTCGACGGCCTAGTCATTTGTTTAGTATTTCTTGGTTTATAGTGGACGAAAATATTACATTTGGTCGCTGCTGGCAAAAATGCCGGCGCAGGCAGCCGTTTGATTGTCACGCAATGCAATGTTATGGGCATTTTAGTGGGGGTGGAGGAGGACGAAAATGTGAAAATGCTTCATTACTAAATAAGAACATACTCAACGCAACAACAACAGCAATAACTAAGTACGTTCTTTCTCCCTTGCTAAAATCTAGATAATCGTTTATTTTATCAGTTCGCCTATTCGGTTGCACGCTTGGGCTGGGTTGTTAGGAGCGTTGGCGGGGCATTAGATTTTACAAAACTTACTGATAACGATCACTTCAACCTTTACCTACTTCTATAAATCTATTACAATAAATCCTAGTATGAAACCACAAACGAAAACTATTGCCTTTTTTTTTTGTTTTTTTGCTTCCTGAGCGAGCGCTTTCCTAAGAGAACATTGAATCACTCCATTTTTTTCGTCCTACTGAAATCCTGGGTGACCTGTGCCCTCTCACGGGTGGCTATTCATCTGAGTGTTACAAAGTACTTTTTTTGAGGGGTATTGGCTTTTTTAGAAACTATCAAATTTATGATTTCTAAATTATAAATAAGTAAATTTCTTACTAAATTTAAAAATAAAATCTCTGGGAAATTCGGTCGAATTTATGGCTACTACAAAAGGTAGCTATTCGGCATGTCAAAAATTAATTTTGTGGCTTCCTAAGTAAACTTGGGGGCGTTTGTTTGGATTTTCTAAAGTCAAGTTTGTTACACTGAAAATGGAAGGTTGTTGTTCTTTTAAAGCCCTTGTTGGTGGAATTTGTGGTTATGACGCTAAAGACTGAAAGCGTGACACTGAAATTGTTCCGCTGCTGTCGTGTAGTAAGGCCATCAACAGTCACAAGTCCCTCTATAAATTTACCGGGTTAAACTGATTTTATGTCGAGCCGCTATGTTTACAAGGAGCAAAAGTTTGAGGCTCCATGACGATATGTCCAAACCACCGACCAAAACTAGGAATAGGTTGGAGCACAGGGTCCAGCACCAGGTGCAGGGTTCCGGAAGAAATGATAAAGGAAAACGAGTGTGGCCAAAAGGTGAAAGAGGGCTGGAGAAAAAGGAGTCTGAGGTTATCTTACACAAGACTGGTTCGTTCGTACAAGTTGGGTCAGGTAAGTTTCATTTGTCATTATGTAGGTTAATTAACAATTATCCTGGGAAATCGCGCGGAATATCGCCTAATAGCCCGACGAGGCCGTAGGTCGAGTTGGCTAAAATCACTAATTTCTGCGGTGATTGCAAAAAAGCTGGAAAATCCGTATATTTAACAATTATCCAGTGAAATCCCGCGGAAATATCGACTGATACTTAGCCGACGAGAAGTACTTAGCCGCTAAGTAGTGTACGACTTAGCTAATGTCAGACTGGATTTTTCAGACCCACAAGGGGACAAAGGGTCGTGTGACCGCAAAGCAGCGACTATTAAGAATCACATTAGAATATATCTAAACTCTGGTCAAGACGTGGAGACTGCCGATCAAATGAAGAATGCTATAGAGTCCTCTCGTGATGTTCCTGCAGTAAGGGCTACGTTATACGGTACACAAGATATTTCCAAGTCCGCACCTTTAAAGTGGGACGGAGTTAGTTTCATCAATAATATTGAATATGGCAATGAGGGAATGAGAGTCTGGAGATCGTATGCAGTTGGCCCTGGTAAATTCCTGCCGTGGAGTCAATTTAATTTTCCGGAAAGCTACTCCGTACCATTGCTAAACACATTGAAGGAGGCCAACATTCCAAAAGCTCAATTCACTGCAATCACATCGAGGATAAACTCACCTCAAACGTAGCACGAAGAAGTTCATTTGGCATTGAAAGCAGAACGTTCATATGAACAGAGTGACGAGGACAAAGAGTGTCACGATAAATATAGCGTGAGGTCAAGATGGCGGGATATTGGCCAAGTTATTTTGTTGCGCCATCTTGACCGAACAAGCTTGGTCAATAAAGGACTTATTATATGACTCAAAAGACGCTATTAAAAGACAGTAAAACGCGGGACGAACGGGCTTTCCCGAGCGGTCAAGATGGTTCCATCTTGACCTTGCGGGTAGCCAATCACAACAAGAGAATTGATTCATCTTGACCGCTGAAACATCCAGTCATATAATAAACTTTTTTCATGTCCTGACGAGGGATGCATAAAATCCTTTCACAGATTTTCGTCCCTTCAACGTCATCTTGACATCGGAAGGCACAGCTATGCTCTAGAGAATGGAACGCTTTTTGATAAGGTAATGATGTCATATGCAACAAAACTAGAACAGGGTATTGCCATTGTTGAGAATCCCGTAGAAGTTATTCAGACACCGCAGGCACTGGATTCCTGCTCATCGTTGCCAATGAGCAGTGCGGTGAAATCCGCCAGTACTCAAAGAACCCGGATGACCGAAAGCCAGAAACAATACCTCAGGGAAGTATTCCAAATCGGCGAAAGGACTGGACAAAAAGCTGATCCTTGTAATGTGTCTAACTCAACGAGAAAGGCCAGAAACGCAGATGGCTCCGGTAAATTTGATACTTCAAGCTATCTAACACCTGAGCAAGTTGCAAGTTTCTTTTCACGCCTAGCTGCAAAAAGAGTTACTGCAGCTGAAACTGATCTTTTGACAAATTTCAGAAATTTAGTACAAAGCTGCAGGTGCAAATCTGAAGAGCAGAATCTAACAGTCACGGCTTAGTGACTTCATCAAAAGGTCAGGAAAAAAAAAAACGAAATTCTGTTAACTAAACCTTTTTTTTTAACTTTTCAGTCTTGTGTTTCAGTATATACTCTTTCGAGCCTTTTCAGTCCCTCGCCCACCCAGAAGAAATGGCCGTGACATGCAACATTGCGTGACGACCTGATAGATGCCGGCAATGCAGTATCGACTGTAAGCGCCGAGTTTTTGATCAGATGTAATATTTCGTGCACTATAAACCAAGAAATACTAAAAAATGACTAAGCCGTCGAAGCAGATGCAGTTGTGATGAAATGCGCCGAAAGTTGATCAAAGATTGGTATACGTTGACAGTTTGCGCGGTGTACATCGGACGTTACAAACAGAGCCCAAACTTATGCGACGAACGACCAGAGAATCGTGCTTAAATGGCCTTTGGACCTGTCTATTATAACATATTATAAGGTAAGAACATTTCCAAATGTTTTTTTAAGTGTCTATTTTAACCAAATATGGATTACGAGTCTTAAGACATGTACACGGAGTAAAATTTACGTCTCCCCGCAATCTCAAAGTTCACCGCCGAAGGTCATATATTTACAGTTTTTACGGACTTTGAAACGCTCTCGCGCGGCTCTTATTCATTTGCCCAAAGAAATTTCAACAGGAATCTATAGACCATCCTTCCAACATACAACCACCAGAAGTTTAATCGATTTGAAGGTTTCGCATATGGTGAAAATCAATTTTGTTAATGAAGTACTTTTACTGCAGTGAATTGTATACCTTCGAAATTAAATTATTTCGTGGGCAAAGAACAACACAGTATTCCCCAAACCCATTCCAAAATATATTTAGAGATTTGTTAAATAATGTTTGAGTGTTTTAAAGACAGTAGAATGGTTTGTTTTTGCACGCGAGGCTCTCAAACCTGTGTAATTATTTAGCGCCTCAAATGACGATTTTTAACGGATTTTCATTATTTGCATTTTTCTTTGAAATGAAAAGATATTTCACCGAGAAAACGTTACAGTGATTTTAGTTAGATCCTAGCCTATCGAACATTAAAATATGAAAGAAATCGAATTTTCCACCCTTGCCGCGAAATTTGAAATTTGTCTGATTTTTACAGACAGGCGCTCTTAAGAGGTGAATTAAATCTTTTTTCAAAATCATGACTCTTACTGACACCAATTTTGTCTCTGTTTTTACTGTTGAATCGTAATGAAATTTCTGTCATATACTTTTACATTAGATATTTCATCATTATTTTATTCAACTCACCAGTTTTCAGGATTCCCAGTCTGTTCAATGTATGCAATATTTTTGTGAATTCATTTTGAACATTTTTGCTGTTGTTGCCGGCTGAAATAGATCCACCAAGTAACTGTAGTCTTGAAAGCATGTCACCCAAAAATGCATCCCTTGAACCCATTCCTTTCCCTGTTTTGTATTTGTAAGAAGTTAATATATCATCAATCGTTTCTCTGTATTTCTTCAAAGTTTGTATTTCTCTGCCTATAGATTCTTTATAATTTGCACTAAAATCTTTTCTTTTTTTCTTTCCTGCTAAACTACGACCTAAAAATAAAGCTTTTTCCCTTTCCTCGTCAAGTTTTTTTGGGCTGACTTGAGTTAAATCGAATGGTTTCAAAAGATTGTGATTTTTTAATATGATTCTATCATCTTTATTGAAATTGTTATCGACATCTAAAAAGCTGATTTTCCGATCCTCTTTTTTAGGTGCTTCTTCAGGTGCTTCTTCAGGTGCTTCAATGGCTCCAGGAAGTTCCGTTCCCATTGTAATAGCTCTTCTATTAGCTTCAATAACATCATCAAGTCCTTTCGTCAAAGCCTGTTGATTCTTTTTCAACTGTTTAATGACTTCATCCTGTTTTTCGTCGACACTTTCTTTCACACTCTTCTGGACATCAATAGAGGGTTTCAGCAATTCTGATGTTGTATCATATGCATCCTGTTTTCTGTATTCATAAGTCTTGATAACATCACGAACTTCTCTTGTTTTGTTTCCAGCTTCAATTCCACTTTTAAGAAGCCTTTTCATTCGTTCTATATCCATATACAATTGTGTTAGACTAATCTAAACTATTTACATATGGAAATCCCTAATTATGATATTCAGGGTTTAAAGAATTCATTCAGACAGTTGTATCCGTATATGCCAAAAGATACATTTAGAATGTTATTGGCTGGTAATTCTGGATCTGGAAAGACAACATTGTTCATGCATCTGATTATGGAACCATTGGTTTATTATGATCAGATACATCTTTATGCAAAAAATTTAGATCAAGACAAATATCAATATCTTCGGAAAGTAATGGATGAAATAAGCAGTCACATTGGATATCCTGCCTTGGTTTGCAGTCAAGAAGAGATATTGCCAGTTGAACAAATAAAAAACACAGATTTGCAGCGATTGGTTGTTTTTGATGATTTTGTCACTGATAAAAAACAAGATCAAATCATAAGCTATTTCATTCAAGGGAGACACAAAAACTGTTCAGTCATATATCTCACACAATCATTCTATGGCTGTCCAAAATCAATCAGACTCAATTGCAGTCACTTCTGCCTTTATGATTTCCCATCCTCAAGAGAAAGGAACTTGATTGCGCAGGAGCTTGGAATCGACAAGAAGAAATACATTGAAGCAACCAAGAAACCATATTCCTTCTGTTATGTCGACAAGCCAATGAAAACAATCAAGAGAAATTTTTATGGTGCAGTTTAATCTAATCTAATATTATATGGCAATCAATAATTTTCAAAATCCAGAAAAACAGGAGAATCCCAGAACAGAAAGAATCGAAAAATTGATCAAACCTGACGCTGCTGTTAAAACACCATTTGAAATCGCTGAAAAAATCAAAATGGAAGTATATAGGAGGACACAAAAAGTATTGAAAAACAATAAGAGACTACCTGTCATCTATGAAACCATACCACCTAAATTCTCGGAAGATGAAAGCAGTGATGAAGAAAATTAATCTAACAAGATGATATAATGGGAGTTTTTAATGCTCAAATAAATCAAGATAAAACAGAAACTGGTACTGGTGAAAGAGGCCCAGCTGGTCCAATTGGTCCCAAAGGTGAAAAAGGTGATAGAGGTCCAAAAGGTAATACAGGTGCAATTGGTCCACAAGGAGCTACTGGAGCTGTTGGTCCCAAAGGTGATGGATTTAGATTAACACAAGATGGTAATTATGACATTGAAAATAAACGTTTGACATATGTTGGTGATCCAGTAAATCATTATGATTCTGCTAACTTGGGATATGTTAATGATGCTGTTTTATCAATTGAAGGAACACGTGTTAATCCATTCAAATTTCTTCTTGAAGATATATCAAAAACAACTATTCTTAGAAATGCGAATAATCTACAATTAGAAGTCTATAATAAAAGCCCTTACTCAATAAATAAAAAAGCCTTGTCTTTTGTTATTCCTTCTGCTGGTCTTACAACTGTTCTTCGTTTTGATTTGTCACAATTGGAAGTTTCAAAGTACACTTTAGTTGTTGAGTTTTATACTGGTGGTAGCCCAAATAATGCAACAGTCGATGACGACAATCTGTCATCAAATTTAATTGAAAGAAAGGATTCAATAAAAAGAGCATTTCCAAAGACTCATCTTGTTGATGGTTATCTTAAGAGAATATTCTTCCTTGAAAAAACAAGTCATGGTTCCACATCAATGGAGTTATTGTTGATTTCGCCATATTTACAAAATAATAAAAAACATTATATTATAGTTTATGGTGTTTATGGATTTTCTAATATCATTTTATCATATATTCACGACCCAGTGTATGAAATTGAAAACGGCAATGTTGCTTTTGGTGGTGATATTGACATGAAATTAAACAAAATCATGAACCTGCAGGATAACCCCTCAAACCCACAAGATGCTGTGAATAAATCATATGTTGATAATAAAACAGCTGATTTCCTTAATATAAACACTGGTGGTGTAATTTATGCACCTGTCAGCATGAATAGAAATGATCTGTTTGGCATACCAGATAACCCAAGATTTGGTTATTCAGCTGTAAATAGAAACTATGTGAACAATAATTTTTTGAAACTAAATGGAAGTGTTGCGATGACTTCTGATTTGAATCTTGGAGGTAACAAATTGACTAATGTAGCAGCGCCAACAGCAAACAATGATACAGCTACAAAGGGGTATGTTGATACTGAAATTGCTGGAATTACTGGCATTGATGTTTCACCATTTCTTAAAAAAGATGGAAGTGTTGCAATGACCGGTGATCTTGTCATGGGTGACAATAAAATAACAAATGTTGGATCTCCAAACTCTGATAAAGATTCTACCAACAAAAAGTATGTTGATGACCTTATTCTTTCAGCATCTGGTACTCAACGCAACCCCTTCGCTTTTCTGTTAAAAGACATATCCAAGTCTTCTGCAGTCAGTGATGCAACAAACCTTCAAATTGAGAATTTTGATAGATCACCATACCACATAAACAAGTCCTCATTGTCTTTTATCATTTCACATAGTGGTAACTTTACATCCAAAATTCGTTTTAATGTGACATCTTTGAGAAACAGTCAGTACACTTTTGTTACTGAGTTTTACTCACCATCAGACCCAAGAAGTGCAACAGTCGATTTAACCCTTCCAACTGTAAATATACGAGATGTGGGACAGTCGTTTCAAAAACCTTTTCTCAAAACACCACACGTTGATGGTTACATGAAAAAACTTTTCCGAATCGAAAAAACCAGTGGTGGTCAAGCGGCAATACAGGTGGAACTTTCCAGCACAGCTCCTGCGTCTAACACCAAAACACATATCATCGTTTATGGGGCCTATGGCTATCATACCAATTTGTCTTACTTTCTCCATGACCCAGCTTATGAAATTGAAAACGGCCATGTTGCGTTTGGTAGTAATATTGACATGAAACTAAACAAAATCCTCAACCTGCAGGATAACCCCTCAAACCCACAAGATGCTGTAAACAAAAAATATGTTGATGCTGAAATTGCTGGTATTGATGTTTCTCAATTTCTTAAAAAAGATGGAAGTGTTATAATGACCGGCAATCAGGATTTTGGGGGGTTTATTATTAGAGGTCATGGGATAGGAAACCAACCAGCAGATCTTGTGAATAAATCGTATATTGACACTAATCTCGCATCAAAAAGCAGTATCGGTCAAACTCTACTTCGAGATGGAACACAAGAAATGACTGCTAATTTAAATCTGGCTGGTAACAAAGTGATCAACTGTGCAACACCAACTGCTAACACGGATGCTGCCAACAAAAGATATGTTGACCAGGCCCCTTTTCTTAAACTTGTCGGAGGTCAAATGGCTGGTGATATTGACATGGGTGATAACACACTCGCAAACTTAAAAGAAGGAACAAATAAAACCGATGCCGTAAATTTAGATCAATTAGAAAAAAGTCATATTTCATCTGCTTCTCATCCAAAGAATGCTTTCAAATATTTGATGAATGATATTAATGAAATTAGCACTGAATATGGCTTGACAGTTAATGGATATGTCAATTTACCTCGCTCACCACATTTGATTTTAAAAAAGGTCATTGATATAGACTTGAATAAAGAAGCTAATCATATTTACAGAGCTAGAATTGGATTTAATATGTACACAATAAATGATGGAAAATACACTTTCATTCTTGAATGGCTATTTCCTGATTATGAAGGAATGAGTCTTAGTAGTGTAACATTCAGTGCAACTGGTGGAATTACAATTCATAAAACTGTAGGGAGAAAATTTGATAACAGAAATGAAGATCATTCGAGATATTTATTATGGATTGAAAAACCATCAGCAAGTTCACCACCTGAATATTTATATTGTACTATTCATATTAATGCTAATCCAACTTATCCAAATAAGTACAAAGTTCATTGTGTTGCATATGGTATTGATTTTGAAGCTGTAGACGTTCCATCAAGTGTTTACGACTTCGCTGAAGCTTATAAAATTGTGAATGAAACAATACAATTACAAACTGATTTAGATTTGAATGGTTTTGATGTGAAAGAAAATGAAAATTGGTTGTTTGGTGGAGACAATGGCGAATTGACAATGCTGAATAATATTAATATGAACACTTATCTGATAAAAGAGGCCAAACTTGGTGGTGATTTAAATCTGAATGGCTATAGAATTCATAATAATAGTTTGAATCTATTTCGTTCAAGTGTCACAGGCGTAATTATGGAAACAGCTTTCGATTTGGGTGGATTTGCTCTTTACAGTCCGAAATTAGGAGGTGATCTAAATTTGAATGGGAATGGAATAATCGGTCAAATACAATATTTAAATTGCTTTGTTAAAGCCAAACAAGGACATAATAAGAATGCTTTAAAGCCTGTATTGATAAATGGCGCTGATTTTTTAGTCATTCATAACAATAACTTTCATATTAAGAATATGTATGTAATACAAGGAACAAAACCCGGAATATTCTACTTCAAGACAAAAGCTGAAGGTGGTGGGCCTTTGCCATTACCAGCAACTGTTTATGAACACAGACATAATACTATGAGTAGAAACATCACAACGGTCAATATCAACAAATCATTATCGAGAGGCTATTTAATCATTGATTATTCACATCCTAATACAGGTGCATTTGATACAACATTCACACTTGAAGTGGTCATGAATTAATCTAAATTAATATTATATGGGTGTATTCAATCAAGATAATACAAGAACTGGTAAAACAGGCCTAAAAGGTGATAGAGGTGATAAAGGTGATAAAGGTGATGGATTTACATTAACACAAGATGGCCACTATGATCTTGGAAACAACAAGAAATTGATAAATGTTGATGAAGGAACTGATGATAATGATTGTGTCACAAAAAAACAACTTGATCTGAAGTTAGATAGAGCTACTTTTGTTATTTCCAACTCTCTTCCTGGTGTACCAGTCCTTGATGGAATTTCTATTGCTCTCATCCCAGCTCTCTCTGTTTTAACATCTGATACAAACGATAGAGTCTCAAGATGGGTTGATCCTGTCAATAATATATCTTTCACACAAACTGATAATTCCAAAAAACCTCTGCTGTTAAGAGATTCAAATAAAAAGAGATTCTTTCTGCGATTCGATGGGACTGATGACTACTTGAGAATAAATTCATTTGATATATCCAAAGTTGCTGGACCAAATGGGAATACATGCACAGTAATTATGGTTGTTAATACAAAACAAGTGAAGAATCAATCTCAATTTCAATGGGGGCAGGCTAATATTCGATTTGGTGTTCATTTTCCTTGGGGTACTGGGACTGTTTGGGTTGATTTTGGTACTCTCTCAGGCGGAAGACTTACTGCTCTTTCTTTGTCTGATCTGACTGGTAATATTGAGGTTTGGACAATAAGAGTGAATGGACAAAATATGGAACTATTTAGAGGTATTTCATCAATGACTCCTGTTGGAACAGAAACAATCTCAGCAACACTGTCAGGAAATCCACAAAAAATGTTCGTTGGATGTCAAGTTGATAATGATAATGGTACTGCAGTCAATTTTTCTGAAATGGATCTGTACGCTTTTTCTGTTTGGCAGAAATCTCTGTCTAATGATGAATTAAAAAATATGTTCCGTTTTCTTGAAGATTATTTCGATCTTTGAATTATGTAATCAATTATTATGAAGCAGATTATAAGATTTGTACGATGGTTCATTCGGGATGCTGAACGGAAAAACCCTGGTGTTGATAAGAGGATTTTGAAATCAGCTTTGGTTTACCAGTTTCTATATCACAAACATTTCAACAAATATATTGAAGTGAGAGATATTATCCAGGAGCATATAGGCATTGGATTAATCGGTCCCGGTGAAGGCTGCTTAACACATTTTTTGGAGCATACTCTTGGTTGGATTGATACATTACAGACACATGGTATATTACACGATGCCTTCGGTAGGTTTTATGTCAAACATGCACTTGATAGAGGATATTCTTATGCTCTACCGTCTTTCTTGACGACTAAAATTAGTAAGTTATCACCTCTAAGTGGGCAATTGTCTGGTTTGTGGTACTGTGTGTTGAACAGAATCGTTATATAAGCATATTGTATGAAAGAGCGAAAAAGCATATTCAGCTGGAACCATATTTCAGGTGAATTAACAGAAGATCAGGTAAATGAATTAAAAGCCTATTACCACACATATCACAGAAAGTGTTGGGCTCATAAACAGGCTGTTAAAAGGTTCAAAAAATGGAAATTACTGGGGAATTCCTTGTCCATCATCTTTGCAACTGGGGGTCTCGCCACAAGTGTGGCAACAGGTGGTGTTAGTTTGGTAGCCATCAGTACAGCAGCACTTTTGATACAAGGGTGGATGAAGCATAAAAACCTAGATTTGAAAATCCAGAATTGCACATATGCTTATCAAAGCTATCAACATCTACTCAATTCAATAAAAGACAAGTTGAGAAGTGGTGATTTTGATGCTTCAAGTATACAAATCTCAATGAAGAATATTGATGATTATGTGACTGACAATAGTCCAATTATTGATAAGTACCTACTGAAATATGATGAAAAATTCACTGCTTGATAATACTAATAATCTTATCAAATCTCAACAATAGAATCTCAACCCAATATTGATCATAAAATTTTAATGTCTTCTTTGATCTTGTAACTATTATTTCATCAAATGGTAGATCAAGCATTATGAATATTTGCTTAAGCATAAATTTGGTGCTTATCATTCTTTTACGATTCTTATTCACCGAAGGGATGATAGTGTCTATCTCTTCGAATATTTTCAATATTTTACCCTTATCTTTTACTGAAATTTGAAATCTATTCTTGCAACATATACCATTTATCACATTTTCAATATGGTACTTCCGGTGATATACAGATTTTCGCCGTATTTTATACATATTATTATGAAAGTCAACGTACTCCTTACAATAGTCATAGCCGTGGACTGAACCACAATTTAGACAAACATTTTCACCATCATCATTAAACATTTTCTGTTTATCACAGCAAGGTGCTTTCACACTTTTAACAACTTTGACCAATAGCTGATCACAAAAAGGACATGTCAACTCCCCCATATTCTTCAATTCATTGTGGATTACTAAATTACAACTCATCTATATTATATGAGATATTATTTCTTTATGCAGCTAACACATGATAGGCGATGACTCATTCCCTGTTTTCCGAGAATGTCACGCTTGGTGATTTTTCCGAGAATGTCACGCATTTTATGAAGTGTGCTGACCTTGGTTCCATCAGATTGAGCAACTATAGATTCCATCAAATTAAATAACTATATATTTCATCAAATTAAATAACTATATATTCCATCAAATTAAATAACTATATATTCCATCAAATTAAATAACTATATATTCCATCAAATTAAATAACTATATATTCCATCAGATTGAACAACTATATATTCCATTTCCAGAATACGAGATCAGAAGGCAGTAGTAGTTTGGGGAAAACGAGATAAAATGATTTCGTACCCCCAAACACTATACTACTATCATGATAAGATGAAGGCACTGATTGAGACTGGTCCATACCGACTTCTTAAGAAAGACAACGGACCGCTTAACCCGAAAGTTGACTGAAAAACTTCTGAGCCTGAAGCGAGGTGGACACTTGACAGATTCTGTGTATAACAAGATCAGGCCGAAGCATAAGCAACCACCTAGAATTTATGGCCTTCCCAAGATACACAAGGCCAACACACCACTGAGACCTGTAGTCTCTTGTGTGAACACCTTTGCTTATGATCTGTCTTCCTACTTAGCCGATGTATTATCTCCCCTAACAGGGAACTCAGAGTACACAGTTGACAACTCAGCTCATATTGTGTCCATTGTGAATGGTGAAAGGGTACTAGAAAACGAGATCATGGTGTCTTTTGACGTAGTGTCTCTGTTTACGAACGTTCCAATCGAAGGAGCAGTACAGACTGTACTGCGAAAACTAGAAGCTGACCCGTGCCTTGCCAACCGCACGACTTTAACACCTACGCAGATTGCAGAACTCTTGAGTTTCGTTCTTAGATCCACATACTTCCAGTATGACGGACTGATTTACGAACAGCACGAAGGAGCAGCCATGGGTAGCCCGGTATCCGCAATGATAGCTAACCTCTACATGGAGGGTTTTGAGGAGCAAGCTTTGACATCGACGCCCTGTACACCTAAGATCTGGAAACGCTATGTGGATGACACCTTTACTATCTTAGATCGTGACAAAGTTGACTCGTTCTTACAACACCTCAATAGTCAACAGCCGACGATCCTTTTCACAGTGGAAACTGAGAATGACAACTCAATTCCCTTCCTTGATACGTTGATCATCAAGGATTCGAACGGATACCTCTCGACCAGTGTTTACAGAAAGCCTACACACACTGACCAGTACCTAGCGTATGATTCACACCACCCACAATCTGGAAAACGCGGTATTGTCAAGTGCCGGTACGATCGATCTAAACACCTCATAACAAAACCATCAGTTATCTCTCATGAAAAGAAACACCTCTCATCGGTCCTTGTTTCCAACGGTTATCCGTTTTCGTTTGTAAAAAATCTTACGAA
>JAEMWC010000033.1:687500-767500 GCA_016490735.1 Pachyseris speciosa | reverse complement strand
CAGTGAGTCAGTCAGCCAATCAATCGGTCAGCCATCCAGCCAGTCAGTCAGTCGGTCAGTCAGTCGGCCAGTCAGTCAGTGAGTCGGACAGTCAGTAAGTAAGTCAGTCGGTCAGTCCGTCAGTCAGTGATTGTCACCTTATGATTAAACGGCCCCATAATCAGCGTTCCCTCCCCTTTGGAGGGAAATCCATTACCTGTTGACAGCACGTCTGTGATTCCTCGTCGCACCTCGTTCGCACTGTTACGAAGAGTGTTATTATCAGCACAGTTAACGACGCCATCTTTAACAGAACTGTCCTGTAAAAACCAACGGTGGAATGTGCTAAATGTAAAACGTGATACGTGGGCTTATCCTGCCGGGTAGCTAATTGGTAAAGCAATTTCATCCTGAGGAAAGTTCCACCGCTAAAACTTTAAGCAAATAGATTCCTTTCATATTCCAAAAAAAAAAAACGAAATCGTTATCGTGTGAACTCACTTCACTCAGCCGTCTTAGAATTAAGCAACGAAGGAAAACCTTTAACGTACCGTGTTTACTCGAAAGAGCGCGGCGGCGCTTATCAAATTTTTCGACTCCACGATGGGGCGCTTATATTCGAGGGCACAGCTTATGCAAATATCTTCATTCGCGAAACAAAAAGCAGTAACTATGTATATGTAATCTTTCTTTCCATTTTTCTACGTTCAAAAACGATAACAACAGCTAGCAACAACCTAACAAAAGTTACTTTTAAAGGTCGATAGCGATGACTTCTTTGAGATCCAAATCAACAAAACTAACGAAAAATGAAAAAGTTTGAAATTCGAAGAGTGTTAAACAACACTTCAAATAGGCGCTGCTCTTGGACCTAACATCTTTAAGTAAATACGGTACATATGCGACAGCATCGGGGTAGTTTTTAGAGGCCGTTTGCTCTCTGTTGTGAATAAAATATTAATTATAAAATAGCAATAAAATTTGTTATAAAGCAAAATACTTTCATATGCAGCTGAATAGACCTTTCCACGGTTTTATTAGTTTTCACTGAGGTAATGGAAATCTATCGACACTGCCAGAAAGCCTGAGAGCACCTAAAACTAAGAAAAATGTCAAGTTTGAGATTAATATCTTGCAAGATAACGCAAATATGGTTCTACAAAGCGTCTGCATAATTTCCCGACTCTGCGAAGCTATAACTTTGCGCCCAGACTAACCAACTAATTTTTACGTTATCTTTCTAGCAGTATCGACAGATTTTCGTTACATGGCCTATAATGTCAGAAGTTGAACTGAAAAATGTGGACAGGTCTAGTTAAATGATAAACTCCCCACTCACCGAAATAATTTAACGATCACTTCAAATCCTGAACTCCAGTCTTCAAAGCGGGATAACGCGTCAAATATCATCGGTAATATCAGGTTAAGGATGGTGATAATCACTGACGGTACATAAGGAAATAGTTTTTCCAAACGTTCGTCATATTCAAGTGCCATGTATGTCTGAAGAAATGAGATTTTTCAGTGTAAAGAAATCGTGAGCTAATCTGTTGGTTTTCTCAAGTGATGGAGAAATTCTCTGTAAAAGAGCTTAGCAAGTGGTGAATTTTTTTTTGATGAATTTCGCAAAGAGTAGGGGACTTAGTTCCCGGTGGTGTGGCCTGGTCTTTCATATATCATATCATATGATGATCAACACATGTAAAGCGTATTTATTACGTCTTGGAAAATGCGCTATACAAATTCATAAATTGTTATTTTTGTTGTTGATAATACAGGAAAACATTGTGAGAATCGCCGATAATCGAGAAATAGACAGTGTGTTCATCGAATTAAAGTGTACCTAGCCCCCAAATATTTTTTTCGCTTAAATAAATCTTTGCACAAAAAGGTGCAATGCGTTTCGAACAGGTGCAAAGATTTATTTAAGTGAAACAAATATTTTGGTGTTAGGTGCACTTTAATGATGCAAGCTGATATTACCTCCCGTATTATACACTTGACCAATACATTTTATGCTACAGTTGAGCTTCCCGTAATTAAATGACCACCCAAAATGCCAAGCTGATGTGGTCACTTATGGGAGTTGAAAGGGCTTACAAATCGACGACTTCGCCAACCTCGTACCCAGGGTCTCCGTTCCCCTTGACCAGCGGTCGGGAAACGAGCGACCCTGGAAATATCCGATTTGAAAGTCCGAAAATATCGGACTTCCGAATGAATGCGCATGCTTAGGTTTCAGAGAGTTTGTAAGAGTTCTGTTTTACTTCCGTTTATTTGAAACAGCCAATCAAAATCGTCAAACTATCGGATCTTTCGAGAGTCGCTCGTTTCGTCAAGCCTGCGCATTACGGAGCGAAGACTCGAGGGACGAGAATGTGACTTCGCGGGATGGAAACAGTTGATGCGCATGCGCTACGGGATGTTACCAAATTCCAACGTTTTTGATGAGGTTAAATCGGTCTAAAGGACATGCAAACTGAATTTTCAAATCTATGGAATAATTCTGCGTGATTTTCTTGAAAGTAATATAAAAACATCGCACGACATTCTCGTACTATACCTGATTAAAAGGTACTCGTGATTTTGAAAGTCCTCAAATTGCACCCGGTTAAATCCTCGTGTAATTTCAAGAATTTTCAAAATCACTCCTACCTATTAATCAAGAATTCAAGATCGTGCGATTTCCTGTACTAACAGATCGTCGTTCACCTCTAGAAATGTTGAGATTAATGCACTTACGTATTCAGTGGACGCCGTAACAGCCATGTAGATGGCATACAAGGCTCCGCCCAACAAAACAACCACCACAAAAGAGACGAGACATCGCACGCTGTAGAGCTTGCATTTTTCTCTCTCTGATCGACTTCTCACTTTACTCATTCGGTCGTCTTCAGCCAGGGCCGCCTATGATGGTGATGATAACAACATTGAGTGCTGATTACATAACGTACTCGGGGCTTTTCTGTAAACAGCGCGGCACGGTCACCTCATTAGACCAACTTATGCAATCCTGTGGTTGACACTGTATATTGATTGACCGTAGGAATTCCCCGTAAAGTAATGTACGACTGGAATGCATTTATAACCAGCTTGAAACAAAAAAATGTTTTCCGGGATCGCGTAAATCACTCGAAATGTTCAGCTTACTACAGAGAATTTTTTCGGCATTTAATCGTACTAATGGACCAGTCCAGTCCCCAGTCCCAAAAGACTTCATGTTCAGTGTTAAATTTGTAGGCTTTGTGGCGTTGCATGCCACTGCCGAAATTTGCTTCGAGTTTTCGGTAAAAATGGCAATTTTAAAAGATCCTTCTTTGAGTATTCAACATTCCAGTACTCCTCGATTTCTTTAAAGGGAAAGACCTGGAAGCGGGGTGGTGAAAATCACGCATCCTTCGCCGTAACTTGGCGAAAACGAAAACCAGGACCATCAGTTTTCCAAATTTTAAGTAGATTACAGTGCCCGATAACAGGTTTTTCAAATGCCTTGAAAATGACTCTCTGTTGAGGATAATTGTGAACGTAAAATGGTTCGGGGTGACTGCAAGTTTATGTTCTAGAAAAGAGCGCCGGGTGAGTTAAGGAGGCTATGCCATCTCTTGTTGAATTTTTAAGACCTTATAATCAAGCAAAGGCCAAACTTAAGAGTCACGTTGCATTCACAACTACGATAGTACTTTCATGAAATTCTAGAGAGGCGTTTTTTTGGCTGCGAGTGGCCATGCTCGAGATGACAGCCCATTTAAGGAGACCGGGTTATTATTTTTTTCAAATGCTTCCCTTTGTGTTTGGTTCAAATTCATCACAAAATGCTCTTCTATTCTTTTGAAATTATCACTTGATACCTTCCTCCTGGTCTCTTTTGGGGCAAGTGTAACGGGGATTTAATTTCAAAGCAGGGCGGGAGGTGTAAAAATGGCAATACTGAGGATACGAGAAAATGGTAAGAAAGGACAGGAGCCAGGCGCACCCAAGGCTACCTCCTCTTGATCGTTAACATGCAGGGGTATGTATACATGCTTCATGTATGCAAGTCCAATAATATCCACTTACCCTGACTGACTGCACAAAATGCTCACTTTTGTGTTTGGCTGCTCTTTCATCAGTTATGCAGTAATCCCATCTAGCAAACAGTCTGGTGGTATACGAGGTCTTCCCAAGCCTGTCATGAAAGCTGGCGAAATTTCTGGCCAAACTGAAGCAACCAACAAGTACGACGACAATAACGTTAGAACCAGGCTCAACAACAATGAGTTCTTCACAAAATGCAATATGCTGACAAACTGACACAACAGTTACTGTTCGCAGTCTTCGTAGCCGATAATTTTAACACGGCTTAACTGACAGGCGACCAATAACATCACGACTTAATACCATCTGGTAACCCTACACAAATCACTTGACTCTCGCTGCGCAGGCCAACAGTCCTTCTCAGAACTACACTCACCCGGACGATCGTTCCACCATTTTGCGAAAGCAATATGGTTTTTTTGTTATTTTGGATGACGACGTACAGAAATATCACCAGAATTAAAGTTTGTATCCATGGGACACCTGAATTATTATGCTATGAGATGCAACTATTGACGAAAACCGAACTAACAGGACAAGCAGGATGAAGTTGCAAAATGTATTTTAAAGAATTTTGAAAATTGTTCGGGCTTCACTACAGTTGGAGAAGACGCTAAATGTATATATTAATTCCTATCTGACTTCTTAGATGAAAATTCGGGATTTATACAAGTTGGCTACATAGGAATGAAAAGAAAACTTAATAACATTCAAACGTACATGTAAATCAAGTGTTATAGTCACTCACCTTCTGAGCACAAAAAGAAGATTAACCAGGTAAACAGACCCACCAACCAACAAATAAGCCAAGGGAAGATCATATTCCACACCGCCGTCTGATTTCAACGTATAGGCAGGGTATCCAGCGTAGAAAATAAGAGTTGTATTCAGCCACCCCTGAAAAAATTGAAAAAATACGTTGAGAGACATTTACATTTCAGTTAGGGACCGCGCCTCTTAGTTTTCATACCTGATCACTCTCGGGTTTGCCCGAGAAATGGAGGTTTTTTGAGGACCCCATCCTAATGCAAAGCTATTTTTCACAGTTTATAAAGAGCTTTGCAACTGATTGCCGTAAAGCCGCTGTTACACGTTGAAACTTTTAGCTGAAACTTGTGTGCAACGGCGCTGCGAAACAAGTTTCAGCAGGCGTTGCCGCGGCACCGTGTAACATGGTCGGTTTTTTCGAACTTCCGCTGCGAGACAAGTTTCACGAAAAGTAGAACCGCTTTCTACTTTTGCAACGGTCGCAACGATCTCAATGGTGATAAAAACAAGAGTTTCACTGTGTAACACTACTTCGTGAAACTGGTCTAGCTCGGTCTCTCATCGCCGTTGCACACAAGTTTCAGCTAAAAGTTTCAACGTGTAACAGCGGCTTAAAACCGAACCACAGAAATTACTCTAACCAATCACAACAAACGCAAACGGCAGCGCAATGAAGCGCAATGAACCAGTCAGGGCTAGAAGCAATTATATGTAACGGGCTAAAATCGCGGGGAAATGCGTAGGAAAAAGTCACGATTGGTTTTGGTTTTGCTTCTTAATGAGAAAGTGGCACGAGTTCTGCTGGCCAATCACAGAGCGTAGCAATACAAAACCAAAGAAAGCGCAATTCACCTTCGAAGCTTAATGAAAAACCGCCCTAACTACGTGGTTCATGCATGGCGATGTTTACTTCTTGGGTCAAGTAAAAACCAAGTACGTTTCCTTGTAATAAGAATTCTCCTAGAGCAGAAAAAGGAAGATTTCAGGCTATTTTCTCGAAGGGAAAGTAATAATAATCTGCACTTGGTCATTTTATCTCACAAGAGCACTTGAAAAGTTTGGTTCAACCGTTTTAAGTTACAATCCATTCCATTCCACACCATCAGAAGAGGCTTATTCGTAATTGGTAAATTAATCTTTTTAAAAAACTGGATCATTAGTTTTGGGTTGTCTTTGCTTTCAATTTCTCTTTCAGGCTTTCATAGTAATAACGCAGGACATAATTCCTATGACAAGTTCTTCTGTAGTCCAAAAATAAATATCACAAAATTGAGGGGGGGGGGGGGGGGGGGGGGGGAGGGGAGGGGGGTAACCAGGAATTTTCTCAAACTTTTCTCACGCATTGTTATTTTGTAGAATAACATGCTGTGGCTTAATTAAATGGTTGGCGTCGTCCAAATAGCCGTTGCACTTGCCAAGGTTTGCTTTTCCCCATACTGTCACGAACGGCGCACAAAATGTTCTGTATTAAGAGGCAAGTTGTCCTAAATAATTAATCGCAACTAATCAGTTTCAAGAAATCAATGAAAATTTAGACTTCATTTTCCTGAAGTAAGACAACGTTTGGCTGAAAAGATACAAATTTTGCAACTAAATGTTATTCGTAGTTACTTATATTAAATATTCTATATACAGTTATTTACGTTACTTTCGTGACTGATCACTGTCTGGTTAGCAGATGATTATAACACTGGACTGCTCAGCGGAAGATCTTGGATTTAAATCCCAGACCGGAACACAAATGAAACCAGAGTCTTATGATAACTGGAAAAAGCTGGCTGAGTCTTCAGTTCAGATGATTGCGTCGATGGGCAGTGACGTTATCCCATTGCCCTACCCCTTAACGCCGTCAAGTAAAACTCGAGGCTTGGTATCGTTAAAGAACTCATACGATCTTTGCCTAGAATATATGTTAATGCAGGTAATGCGCTGAGCTTAGGACTGATGCGGTGAGCAACTCACCTGTCCGGAGAAGAATTCAGCGACCTTCCAGCCCAGGGCCAACATTTCTGAGCTGCTCTGATTATTCTGAGACGTGTCAAAACTGCAGCAGTTAGTGTTCACGCGATGAGCTGTGTCCGTGTCAAGAATAATTGTCGGTAAAGAAACCAATCCAAACTCCAGAGTAAAGCTCAGAATGTTCAGGAAGAATAACTGCCTCGTGAAAACAAAGAAGGAAGCTATTCCACTCCCAAAGGCACCTGCAAAGAAATTTCAGTGGTAAGCAAAGATTGTGAAGAACTCTGAAGGAGCTACAATGGTCCATACTGGAAACTAAGAAAATTAGACGGTTGCTTTGTTGCAGTACCTAAAACATATCCCGCATCTTCCAACTACAATGTGCTACCATGACAGTATATGAGAACACGAAATATGTTTCTTCTTCTTCTGCCGTATTACCCCACCTCCTTTATCCGGCTGAAGATTCTTGTGAGGGTTCGTTAAAAATACGGTAGATACATAAATATGTCAGCTAACAAATGGGCAGATTAAGGAAAAAATAAAAAGGTAAATAAGTAAATTAATAAATAAGAACAAACAGACGGTCATGTAACTAGTGCTTTTCTAAACGAGTCCAAGCTAGGCAGTGTAACAATATCCCCGGGCAACGAATTCCATTCACTTATCGTGCTTGGAAAAAAAGAGTACTTGTGGTAACTGGTCCTTGAATTGGAACTTTATATGCACATGATTTTTTCTTTCGTCTTTCTTTCTTTTCCTTTTAATTTCCTACTCTAACAACACATTAGGAGAAGCGACACTTTCGTTTTCATCCTGTAAGGCAGTAAGGCATTCACCCTGTAAGGTCCAACACAAAGTTACTTTCTCTATCCCTTACATTTTGATTCTTTGCTTTTCGTATCAAAAACGAAGCGTATTAAAGTAAACCCAAGGAAAATGCTAACACTATGGACTCTGAATCAAAATACATGCGTACTTTAATTTGCTTTTACCTTCGACGTCCTTCAGATGCCCTTTCCACAACTCATAGTCTCGTTTCCATTCAGATATCGCTGATGCTGTCGACTGCCAGGACTATGATCAGTAAACAAACACACACAAAAGCGTTGGAGTGCAAAAATAAACAAACAAACAATGTATTGGTAAATTTATCTGTCGGTTCAGTTGCTGTGGAGATGTACCCACCCAACGCCAACCAACAAATGACCAAACAGACCGGCAAGCCTGGTAGTGTGGCCAAGGGCAATCGCTTTAAATCGACCGAAAAACCACTGGGACAGGATACAAAACGACCAAGAAAGGAGTTCAGGTGAGAAATTGTCATTGGCGTAACATTCGCACTTTTTTTGTTTTGAAAAGGAAAAGTTTTTTACAAACATTAATGTTCATAATTTTCTCAGTATTAAGCAATAGTTATATGCATGTCGACTTTGGGTGACCTGTGCAGTAGCCAAAAGAAACGTGACTTTGATCCGTTCGAATCTGAGATAGCCTGCACTGAATCAATAGACAATGATCGGCATTGCTGAAAAACCGTTCTTTTGCCGAGACTGAATGGAGACTAAAGACGACCAGTAATAAATGATTATCCAAAAGGTATATGTAAAAAAGCCGGTTAATAGCTTTCCTTCGAGTTACCAAGCGGTTTAAGGTGGGTCGAAATAGTTTTACTTCCAAAGGAATACGGCCTATTCCGTTAACTAGCGAAATAAGTAATGGTAATAGGACTGAGTGGAGTACAATTCAGGGAGTAATCGGGCGAGTGATTTCAAATTGAGCGCGTAGCGCGAGGCTGATTTGAAATTACGAGCACGATTACCCCTGAATTGTACGACACGAAGTCCGATTACCAATTAATTGTGTCAATAATAAGGTGCGAGAAACCCTAGAGGTCAACTTTCTAAATTGTAAAATGTACTGTACAAAATAACCAACGGATATGATTGCTATTTTACAAAGCGCGAAGATTGACAACTAACACGACATGGCAGCTACTGCTCAACATACCCAAATAAGGTAACTGTCCGATTTGGCCTGTCCGATTACAAGTGTCTGTAATCGGACAGCTCAAATCGGACAGTTTGGACCTGAAGCAGTCAATTGAGACACAAATAAAGGCTGTTAAGAACCAATCACATTCGAGCATTTTGTTATGGACACGATTAACGGATAGAAGTGGATTCTTGAATGCTTAACACACAAAGGACGACTCCAAGACTCCAGAACGCCGACTTCACGGTCGCGAACATAAACAAAACAATAGACTATTAGGAAAGAGAACACCTCTTGAAGTCTTGCATTAGATAGATCTCGAAGCACGTTTATGCAAACGCGATCGGCAAACTTTACCCGCCTGATTTTGCTTACTTTTCTTCTTTTCATGAAATGGTCGAACGGAAAAATGTCTCCTATTAACAACAAATACAAATACTTCGCAGAAAAGGCTGGAAGATGATGCATCTTGCCAGTCTCTGCTGATCGCTCCACGCAAATTTCGTGCATGCGTAAATACGGATCTAGTCGCCCCAGAATTTTTCCTCATTTTCCAACTTTAGGCATCTATATTTTCGCTTCTGGTCAGGGATTTTTTTTCATGTTTTCGGTGACAACTGAGATCAATAGATGTCGAATTTGACGGGTCAAATGGATACGCCATATAGTCGCCATGGTAACAGTTTTTTTGGAAAACATATGATGTAATGAATCTATGATGTTTAATTTATTTATGGCGCAAATGTCATATCGGTACAATTAACCAAACCGTATTCACAAAAGAATTTGCAAAGGCTTGTCTCGAGAAAATGAAAACTATTTCGAGTCACCTTAAGTGAAAAGGTCCTGTAGAAACTGAGGGACTTTCAAGCTTGGGGAAACTATTTTGCGTTACCAGAAATTCGATTTCACGATATTTTTGATGGGGAAAGTGTAGAAAATTTCTCAACTGAAGAAAAAGAAATACAACGAGGCTTGTCTTCTCAAGAAACTATAACTAACTGATAGAAAACGGAAAAAAAACTACTTTTGGAGCCCGAAAACTCTGCGGAAATTCTGAATAACCGACCAGTAAACTTTTCAGTTCTCTCGGCTTCGGCTGTCAATCAATTGTAGTTTGGCCGTGAAACAACAATGGTCCCCATAAGTCGTCATTAATGTTGAGATGTATTGAGAGTGTTTGCCAAAAATTGAGAAACTGCTATCGTATAATGCTGGGGTGACAGATCGGTTCTTCTGGTGAGATTTTCATGATTAATTATTTCAAAGGACGCTCTGGCCGACACCCCACAGCAGCTTCGCCTAGTTTGCGTTTGTATATAAAGTTCGTGAGTGTGAGAGTTTGGGGTCATTTGTTTTGACCAGCGAATGCCTAGCTATAGAGTTTGAGATTCCATTTGCCGTCATCGACTAAACCTGCCGAAGTAAAGCGCGGCTTACAGTTTAATCTTTAAGTACAAATAATCGATGAATAAGTAACCCCGTTGAGTTTAGGAAAATGTAAGACGGTTCAACGACTGTCACTTGAAATGAGACTCAGGGATAAGATACAGCCTTTGTATTGCTGTTTTGTTTGCTTTAGTTTTAATTGTTTGCTGTTTTTTTTTTTTATCAAATTTCCCTGGACGCCGACAAAAAGAATGAACTGTTTGTTTAGGACTCACCATGGCAACCTGCATCTTGAACGCCTTCCAATTGGAGAGTCGTTTCGCTCTCCTTATTGTCTCGCTATTAATATTCCCAACTGATTTCCTGCAAAAGTAATAACTCGAAATTTTTAAGTCTGGTAAAGAATGAAAGGTAAGATCTCTTCATATTGTCACACGCTTAATTGGAAAAAAAATCCATGTTATTAGACAGTTCGTATGCTCTACCACTGACTCGTTGGAGCTCAGGCTACATATGTTAGGATGTGACTTTCGTTAGATCATCACTTTATTTTATCTCATTTGACACCTCGTTAAGTGCCTGGACACCTTTTTTCGGTCATTTGCCCGGTATGACCTAATGTCGGCAGCTAGTACTGTTTCCTGAAGGAGCCGAATTTTGCTTTTCAGTTTTGTAGCCCAAGATTCAGGGTAAATAAACTCTTATTTCTGGCTGATGTTCCAATCACAATAGTACCTCTGAAGTGTATTCCCATCGGTAATAACCCATGCATGCAAAATGTTATCGTGTATTTATAATGTGGTATCACCAATGCAATACCTTTTATAAGATAGCAAACATTTGCCAGTTAAACTGTCTTGTGAAGCAAGTAGAGTGCATTTACATCGTTCAATCGAGACGAGTATCAAGGAGTACAATCAAGCATCACCCGAGTGCTAGCAACGCGTTTAAGCGCAATTTTCGTAAAAAAAAGTGTGAAGACACTCACCTATACCGCCGCTTCACTGACAGAGGCTGAATCAGGTCTCTTGGGTTCTTGATATCAGCTGATTTTGCTTTTCGTTCGTACTCCATATTGATCACCTCCACTGTTTCCTCTACATCTGACCATGAGACACCCTTGCTTTTAGGCTCCGCTGTCTCGGTATCATCGTCGGAATCTGTATAAATATAAACATAACGCCTTGTTATACAGGTCATCGGCAACTACGAGCTTGACGACAACGAAACCCTTTTTGCCAAAAGAGAGCTGGAGTCTCCCAGGTGTTCACGCAGGGAAGAAGCAGGCATGCCAACGAAAAATGATGCGAGCCGAAGAAACGAGAAAATGACGAAGAGGTTCTCTTGCTTTGCTTCCCTTGCTTTGTTTCCCTTGCTTTGTTTCCCTTCTTCATCTGCCGTATAACTTCTTCGAGCGCCGGTTTTCGCAGCTCTCCAATCGATTCAAAACAACTCGTAAGATGAACAGCACCATGCTTCTTTCCCGGCACTACTGGATCAGGTTGATCGAAGCTCCCATTTAATGGCCCTTCTGGCTCGAAAGATTTTAAAGTTTTCGTTTTGCATACGAGAAATTTCATAGACTGAGAGACAAAACAGAGTTAAAGGGTTAAAAATGATCCGTTAGCTTTTCTGCATAGCTGCAACGATTTTCTTCTCCTAGATGAATAAGGAAGAAATCGCCCGTTCCTCGACGTCGAATGGTGACATTTGTTATCTGAGTTTTGTGTGAACTTTTGTACGTTTAATAATCCAAATTATCTGATTTTATCGACTCTTACCCTGGCCAGGTATTCGACTACCAGACTGGCTAATGCGAAGTCAATATTAGTGCTTGTTTACATACCAGGTCAACGACTCTGGCGACTGATTCGAGAATCCCTTTCCACAGGCAAGTGGTTTGGACAGCGAATCGAATTATAGCACGGACATTGCGGTAAACATTTGCGAAGAGAAGACAGATTTCAAAATAGCTGTTTGCTAAGACCTACCATGAGCTGGAGACACCCGGAAAGGCATACCTGCAAACAAAACCTTAACTAGCGTTTACAAATAGGATGGAAAATAAACCGTCTGTTTGACTAGCGGGACATCAATAAACGGCTAGATCAGCGACGAAAACAACATTGCGTACTCGTCTTTGACGCCAAGACTTCAATTACGATTTCGCATACACATGCATAATAAGCAAAAGCTTTTCTCTGATTATACATAACTCATGATTATTCATTAATTTGTCCTGGACGTGTTAATTAATCCCTGGAAGTCTGGAATGGTTCCTGGAGAACTGCTGAGATTTGGGATGGTGGATCAAATTATATCGCTACTTCTGCCAACATTTTCGGCAAGGTTCCTGGAAGAAAGAACCGAACGTTTTTTAATATCCCTTATTAAATGAAGTTAATCAAAACTGTCTATGTACTTCTATGAGGTTATGGTATAATTTAAACACTTTTCACTTACCGTTTTCTTGATTTCAAGTTTATCCAAACTGAACTATTTAAGCTTCTGCAATCCCTAGCGTCTTTGCGACTCAAATCTTGTCTTCTTGTGAAAAATTTAACGCTTGTAGCAGATTCATTTGTTTGTCCCAAACGTTTCTAATGACAACGAGTACAAAAAGGATCTTCCAAGGCCACTTTCGGTCGTCACTTTTCACAGGAGCTCGTTATATATATAGACTCCCTGCTTTGGTTCATCATGTCTTCTCACTCCATTCAAATAGCTCGTTGCTTAACTTTCTCTAGGGTTCATCATATGTTCATTTTAATACAATGTAATGAGCCTGACTAAAAGTCTATACACAGGTCCATCCGATTCCTTTTTCTTTCTGTATATGGACTGGACTGCAATTTTTGTTTTGGTTCTTGTTTACGCTTCCTCTTTTTTTTTTCTTTATTTATCCGGCAATAAATTAAACAGCATTCACAACAACTCACACGGACGGTCAGACAACATGCAGATAACATTGGATAGGAAAAGAAAAATAGGAAATAAAACCGTGCAGCGGATAGGAAAGTCATTTCACCCTAAGAACGCTTTTTTTCTGAGAGGTGAATCGCTTAATAGACTAGGGCCAGAACGGCATGAAAAACAAGGAGTAACGTCAGTCAAGAGCTGGACTAGAGCGTAGGATCTACGATAAAGGATACCGCACACTCAGAGATACCGCTAGATTCGTACAATACACAAATCAATCCTGATTAAATTTAACGTTTGCCCTTCATCACCTAACCTGTGATCACTTCTTAACGCATGATCACAGGTTATTCATCATCATTAATGGCATTTCAATTATTTAGTGAAATGAAGGTGTTACCGTACCTTTTTCACATCATGGATTGTTGAAGGAGGACAAAGATCTTACACAGAGTTTTAACGAAAACAAGCTTCGATCAGCTTGTACAAAATGGTCGACAGAGAACCTTGCTACCGAACTTGAGAAAAAGAACACCATGACAGAATAGTGAACTCACTGATTTTAAAGAAACAAAGAAACAAGTTGTACAACCGAACGAAAATTAGCTTAAAACGAACGTCATCATCATCATCATCATCATCATCATCATTGCTTACATCCTGCTGTTGATGAGCGTTTGTCTCTTCGTGAAAATGTCTGAAATCGCCACAAAAAAGTCAAAGGCTAGTTCTTGCTGCTAAACCGTTAAACATTCGAATTGGTTTAACGGAAGCCAGAACATTTACTTCCTCGTATTAAAGTACAAATAGAGTACAATAACAGTAAATTGGCGCCCTTATCATTAAATGCCAGACCTAGTAAGGCAAGAAGCTACAGGTAACCTTTAGGACGTAAAAGAACCACTAGGGACGTAACAAAACAATAATAATAATAATAATAATAATAATAACGATTTATTAGTAGTACTTCCACGAGGTGGCTCTTCGCCTACTAATTACAAATCTCAAATCAAATCAAATTAAATCAAATGTTGGTTTTTGAGGAGAGGGGAAAACCGGAGAACCCGGAGAAAAACCTCTCGGAGCAGAGTAGAGAACCAACAAACTCAGCCCACATATGACACCGAGTCCGGGAATCGAACCCGGGACATATTGGTGGAAGGCGAGTGCTCTCACCACTGCGCCATCCCTGCTCCCCTGCCAACCCTGCTCTGGCTGTGACCACCCCTAGTGTCTGTCCTATTCCGTTGTTTCGCTCTCTGACCACTGGAGGTCGACCTTTGTAAGGGACTTCGTGTCCTCTTGTTGTACCTCCATGGATGTATTTCCTAAATGCTTACAAATAAATAAATAAATAAATAAATAAATAAATTTTGAGTAAGGATTTCTGTTGAATTTCTGTTGGAGACGCTTTTTTAGTTAGCGTGACAGACGATCGGTGACTCCCGCGTTCAAGCGTTAACTTGTTGCGTGATACCAAACGATCTTTGAACCGAGTATATATCACCACCACTGCGTCTAAAAACCTTAATTCTCACATCCTGCTTTCGGTTGACCTCGCAGCTAAGTCGATAAAAGCGATTGCATATCTAATCCAAAGGTCGCGAGTTCGAACCTCGCGAAGTCATAGATTTTTCCTTAATTTGAAATGCCAGTAGCGTGGGCTCAAAATCACCTAATCTTACGCATAGGCTGGAAATTTGCCACAGGGAGAGGAAAAAATGAAAATAGAAAAAACGGATCCCATTCCGTGACTCGCAGCCTTACGGTCAGAGTAATAAAAACGTTTACTTGTCATGATGCAGTGATTATGACATTGACATTTTTATGATTGTTTTTGTAAGTCCCAAGAGTAGTCATTTGAGGCAAGTTCAGTTGTCGGAGGTGAAAAGTTCAAACCAATGAAACAGTCTGCTAACCCCGCTAACGCCTTGTAATCAGGGTACCCTTTTTACAAACAGTGCTTAGTGGCCCTCACTGTACGAAAACAATGTGTCAACAATGGCTTAGAATATGTATGTAGATCTAGATCTACAAAATGACAATCTATTAAACTTGTGGTCTGCGCATTTTCTAAGCCCAAGGAGGCCCATATTGGCTGATATATGTCCAATGTGACCAATATTGGTTAATATTAGCCAATATGGGTCACCTTGTACCATTATTGGCCAATATGGGTCACGCTTGGCTAATATTGGCCAATATAGCCTTACAGTGACCCATATTGGGCATACCCATGTTGGCCAATATTGGCGAAAGATTACCATATTGGCCAATAATTGTCCAGGATGATCCTTATTGGCCATTATTGGTCCAGGGAAATTCATATTGGCCAATATTAGCCTAGGGTGACTCATATTTGCCAAGGTTGTTCCAGATTCGCCCATATTGGCCAATGTGGGTCCAAGGAGCATTGGCAAATATTGGTCGAGGGCGACCCATATTGAATAGTGACCCATTTGTCTTACGTCCCCTGTACTTTTCTTATAGGATACAAAGCACTCAATCATTTTGAGCTATTTTTTCTCGCTGTTGCGTAACACACTTTGAGCAAAAAGCAACTTAGTGACCCTGCTCGGAGAATTCAATCCCAGTACTATTTTTGGGAAAGTAACTGGCACTGCTTTCTCGCTCATGCTAACTTTTCTGCCATTCTCATTAATACCTTCTCAAATATCGTTAATAATACATTCCGCTCTCTTCAGCGTAGTGCATAGCAGCGCGTTTTACTTGTTGTCGGTTGTAATTTTTCTTTTTCTGCTGTGTTTGGCTTATATATGCCACGAACAAGAGGTTAGTAAACACCAGAATATACCACAAAATAGAATTATAAGAGACCAAAACCAAAAAGGTACCTTAAAATCTCTCTTCTTCATCAGCTGTCATAAATTTTTCAGATAATGTTTCAAAGCTACGGATACTATTCGCACGAGCATAAAACTCGTCAACTTCAAATTAGCAACAATCACCTGGTCAACAGATACAAAAACAAAGTTTTAAAAGAAATTTGTAAACCCCGCTGATGTGCATCACAATCTTAAATACGAAGAGTCGGTGATTCCTTTAGACAAATGAAGAGACATGAGGCAGCCCAAAGGCTGCACGATTCCAGTGTGTTGGAAGAAAACCAGGCCATCTACCTATAGTTTACTGATGATCCTAGCAAAATGACGACATTTACTTTCGTAATTGAGTCAGCGACATCACATCCACTTGTTGTCGCAGTATAGTGCTATTTGTTCTCACTTGTAAGCAACCCTACACGCTTTACGGTATACCTGTTTGGGGTCAGGCAGCACAGTGTGATCTAAAAAAGATTCTTACCCTACAAAAGCGTGCCCTCCGTCTGATTTTCTTTTCCAATAAAAGATCTCATGCCATCCCTCTTTTTATTGCTTCGAACATCCTACCTGTTAATATGCTCTCCTTTGAAACGGTTTCCACCATAATGGATGATGTTTCTACTAGTTCTACACCTAGGAACATTCGTGAACTTTTTATTCATTCATCTGACGTCTACACTCCGTCTGGCGTAAGCTTACGAAAAGAGTATTTAAAAGAAAAATTCATAAGTTGCTTTTAACTGTACTTGGGATAGAGGACTATTATGTTGACGCCCATTCTCTAATATTGAAACTCAACACCAGTAATTATTGGGCCTAAAAGCTATATACTTCTCTTACAGACGTATACCACAATTCTCCCTTCTCTACTTTCCAGTCTGCTTTGCTTGTACTATTTCTTTCTTTCTTTTCTTTAACTTGAAAATTGTCTCTGCCAGTTAGCGCAATGTAGTAAATCAGTTAGCGTAATGTAGTAATCTAATGCATATCTTATAGTAATATTGTAATAGTTTAGTGACTTTTTTTTTAATTTTACTTATTTATTTATTTATTTATTTATTTATTTATTTTATTTTATTTTATTCTTTTTTTAATTCCTTATATATAAATGACTGATCCGCCTAGATTAGCCAGTGCTTTTTGCGGATCAGTCACGTTTGTAAATGTGTTGAAATCTTAATTAAAGATCAATCAATCAAGTAAAGATCAATCAATCAATCAACCCAAGAACATTGTAATTTCTTGTCTGATTTCGCGGGTTTAAATGCTTTGCTTGATTCGGCCATGGAGCAACATTATTTCCGTCTTTTCCGTCTTTGAGTAGCCTAGAATAAGGAACACTTGAAATTGAAATCGGGCGGAATAGTCCCAGAAAACCAAGACCGTTATGTCTCACGAGTGAACTGTGCTGGTAGAGTACTCAACATTAAAAACTACAAAAAGTGGATAGCAATAAAAAGTACTTATCAGATTTTGATGTGATGCGACCGACAGGAGATAAAAGACGATGGATTTAATGGCGCCTTTACGTGTGGTTTCGGTCTAACGGTCTTTCAGAATGAATTATTATTATTATTATTATTATTATTACTCCTGCATCTCCACTTCGTATTATTTTATTGTTTACCTACTGATTTTATCAATCTTAACTACTTATAAATTTCATTCATTTTTAATCATTTTATTTAGTAATAATTTATTATAAACTGCATTTGATCATGTACACTATTATTATTATTATTATTATTATTATTATTATTATTATTATTATTATTATTTGTGAAGCCCGAATCATGCTAAATTTGAATATACGGTTTTAATTTCATAAGATTTTCTTTATGTACATTCTTAAGTGGCAGGCTGATTTGCATATTTATTGGAAAATTCAGTTTATTCAAATTTTATAGTTAACTATTAAGGAAACTTTAATTACTATGGATGAAAAATAGCATAATGCAAACATTGTCTGCGCCCTTTCTTGAAAGAGGTCAATGGGCTCTTGACCCCTGAGCTCTGCGCTTAAACAAATTGAAATCGAAGTGTGTTACAAATCATTTCATGAATATGTGAATTAGCATCGCAGTTATGAACACTAATTAAGCAATAGTGAAAATATAGTCTGAAAAACAAAATCAGGCTTGTACGGGAATCAAACCCACGACCTCTGCGATACCGGTGCGGTGATTTTTTAATGCGTGCCTCCCCCAAATAACCACTGCCCATTAATAACAAACCGCATCAAAAATTCGAGAAATTAATAAGAGCAGCGAAACTTTTTCCAGTCTCGTTGACCGTGGAAAAGATATTCAGAACGGGTTGAAAATTTCGCGGGCAAAACTCAGGAGGAGAGAAAATTTAAAAGACGGGCGAGAAGAGCCCCTGGGAACATTTCCTCTACGGACAGGGTATCGACTGGTTCTCCAGCGATTCCCTTTTTCTGATTTCCTGGTATAGTATTTTGATGCCCACTCGGCAAAGAGCATCTATCATACTCTTCTTATGGTATGGGCGACTTCCGCGTTTACGTTATGCGAGACCGAACGAACTTTGAACAAAGTTTAGGGTAGATTTTGCAAGACCGTAGTCCGTGCGAAGTTTTACAAAATCGCCGTTCAGGTACCTCAAATTCTCACGCCCTCCTGCCGGTTGACCACCTTATTTGAGATAAGGGCGCTAGGACATCAAACCTAGAGTTCGTGGTCTCACTGATGTTTTTTTCTTTCAAACTCCAGTAGCGTGGGTTTTACTGAGAAAACGAAACAATAAGCCCATTCCTTGACCGATGGGCTGACGGCCCGAGTAAAACAAGTGCATGAATCACCTCCCCGGCGGGTGAGGAAAAACTACTACACCTCCCCAGTGGGTGAGGAAAAACCACTAATAAAGAAACACGTCAACATCAAAATAACACAGAAGTTTTTAATTCTTTCACTGTTTATACATTTCGTAACACATAAACATGAAAGTTAATGCAGAAAGTAAAGCATTTGACGTTGTAAAAAGTTACCAAGGCTGACATAGGTACATTTACAACTTTGATATTCTAATTATGAATCTCAAGTAACTTTTCCTGCTCAAGACAATTTGCTAACATGCAAGACAAAATCGCTCAATTCTGATTTGATCCGGCTGGTATCTATATTTCACTAGTTTTGCGGCAATTGAGAGATTTAGGATCACGTTTCGGTAAACGAAAACCGGTGGATTCCTTTTTACGTTCTCTCAAAAAAATAAATATATATGGAAACTAATCAAAAATTCTTGCGTTAACGCGAAACTGTTCATCTAAACATTATAAAAGCAAAGACATGGTAAATACTAGAAAACCAAAGACACGTGGTTAACTTTGCCACTTTCTAAATCTCAATCATGTGACGTGCGAAGACCCTTGCGACCTCAAACAATCAGATTTAAGACATTTTGTCAGCCATGCAAAGATATATTAATTCGGTTAAGTCTTCGGGCACTAAACTGCGCATGTTTAGATTCATTCTGTATGGTACAATGGTACGGCTTGAAGTACTGAAGAACCGCCCACTGGTGTATCTCGCTAACAGAGAAAACTAACAAGGTTAAACTACAGGCTAGGAGAATAATTTAAAGAATCGAAAAGCATATACCACACCCCCACAAGTTCAATTAGGCTAATTAAGTGTTTTCACTTTCCCCCCAATTTTTTTTATTACTGTAAGCTATCTCTGAAAAGTGCCTGTGGGAGTAATTAGTAAAGGTACTGTAGAGAATCTTATGGACAGTTACTATCAATATTATAATATATCCTAAGGCTAATAACAGTGAAAGAACAAATATTTCAAAACCAGGGAGAACAGACGATGATCTCACCCCTCTCACTCTGATATTCGCTCCTTCGTTTTATGTTCTCGAAAGAGAAGTTAACCTGACGTTGCAGTGATTCCTACCAGGTATAAGCCTATGCTATACAACGAAGCTAGTCGTGTGCAAGAACTTCTGTAAAGGAAATATGTGCAATGAAATTCAACAAATTACCCAATGCTTGCAATGCTTGACTCAAATAAAGGCATGGCTGAAAACCTATGCAGTGGAACCCTTCAATTTGCTATTCAAGCTTTCGCACCTTCAGTCTCTCTTAAGAGTGAGGAGGCCAAGCCATGAATCCTCAGCAGAGTAACAAATACACCTCTCTAATCCACCGTTTCTCAAAAAAAAAAAAAAAAAAAGAAGTGGGTCCCGAACGAGCACAACCTTCATTCTCAGTCCAGTATAAATTGGAAAGGGAAAACGTCACAAACTTTACAAGGTTATAAAAACATCGGGCTAATTTTCAAGAAAAACTGCCGCCAATCTTTAGAATCCTTAGCAAGACTTGGGAGGGTTCTCAGACACGGACTGCAAGTAGATTAATTCAGAAATCAACTCGTGGTTTATGTTCAAGACGCCATAAAAATAAAAAATAAAAAAAAAAACGAAGGAAAAGCCATGAACAAGATGTTTCACCGTTTTAGTGCAAATAGACTAGAAATGTAAGAAACGCAAATTGGAGGTCAATTGCTCCAACATATTATATTCCAAATTTAAACTATTCGAATGCTACCTACCTACCTACGTCTCACCACAAAGGTGCCAAATATGTATAAACAATGAAATTGCTACAAATAATAGAGCGCGTATTAATTCACTAGCACCCTAGCGCCTTTTATTTTTCCCGTCCGAAAGAACCTGTCACCAGAACGCACCTGCACAGATACTAAGGGCGCAATACTTTTTGGTCGACTATTCCGCAATAGCAAAACTTGGAATGGGGAGTAATCGTGTTTACGGGGAACACATTCCATTCTCGGAATGAACAGAATATGGTTTACTCGGTACGTGCACTACACATTATGCGTTTCTTTGGGAAGAGGTTTGGCGGGAAAATCATGCTCGACCCGCCAAACCCGTGACGTGGCACCGGAAGTTAGGTTCCAGTGCTTGATTCTGACTATTCTGATAATTCTGTGCGCTCTTCCACGTCACTTCCGTCAAGAGTACTCCATTTTCAGAATATTTCTTTTTTTTGGAAAACCTTCTTCCGCTTATTCTGTCATTCCTAAACCCGAATAGGAATGTGCAGAACTGTCAAAAAATTGCGCCCTGTATATACTTTTTTTCCACAACAAATATGTTGCGCGATAACAAAATGAAAGCTAATAAATATTTAATTTCTGTCAACATACTCTTTATTGACAAGAAAAACGATAACTGGAAGCAATGCCTATTTCAAACTTTTTGTGTGAACATCGGTAAAATTGTCCTTGCGAAAGCTTCTATGTCAAAGCTTGCTCGGATATCGCCAGGTGAAAATAAAAGGCGCCAGGGTATTAGTACCACCGGGCTCCTATTTGCACCAGAGGACTCCTATTATTACCTTGCGAAAATAATACGCTTTAGAGTATTAGTAACACAAAACTACCATCTGAATAATATAACTACTCGATTCCTAACAAGGAAATGTAATTGATTATTTTCAAAGTGGACATTACAAATGAGCCCCTATGGGAACAAAATTCCATTCTAACTCTGACCATCATACCACAAAATTTCATTTTAATGATATTGGCTCATTCGTTTTAAAGTGAATTAATGACTACCACGAAAAATGTTTAGCTTATTGGTACGTTATAACTAAACTACAGACTGGTGTGCACATTTTGTTAAGTGTACCAAATTAGCATTTTGGCCTTAGAGCGTTCTTTATGCAAGAACAACACGTCCCGATGGCAGTGTTGGTGTACACATCACAACTGGATACGTACAAATAAATAAACGAGAAGAGTCGTTACTAATTGCGTTGCTGACACGTTGCAATTTACGCCGTTTCCAATCCCGATCTCGATCCCAAAGTACACAAAAATTATCTCCCAAACCTCAAATACTGAAAAAATATCCACAAGAATTTAGGTCATTTACTTGGGAGCAACACGATTGCAAGGCAACGAACTTTCAAGCGCATTCACGTCAAGCTTCTACTCCGCAGAGACGTTATTATTATTTTCTTATCACGGCCAATTCAAAGCCTGGTGACTCCTTTACGGCTTCTCGTGAGAAAATCAAATTATTTAACCATTTGCCATAACATTGCCACAAATATCTTACCTGTTCTCAGAAATATTCCACAAGTATATTATTCAATCGATAACCTAGCTAGTTGTTTATAAGCTAAAGCTACAATTCAACAAGATTAGACTTTTACGTCGCCGTCGCTGGGTGGCTCCTTCTCTTTGGCAGGGAATTCAGGATTTACGAACGAAAATCCGTCGAAGTCGCCCTGATTGATGTTGGCGATGAAGGATTTGTCACAAGGCGTTAGACGAGCCGCTTCGTCCGTGAATTCGGGATCGAAATTGTCGAAGGAGCGTTTGGATTTCTGAAAACAAACAAACACTGATTTCAGAAGAGGAAAGAGCTGGCCTTCGACTTGGTGGTGGCCGCTCAGAGAACGCTATGCAATTTTGCTTGTTTTGAAAGAATGCAGACTGCGTGGTAAGCGGTATGACTGAATAGGAGGACAAAGAAACTGGGGAAAAGGGGGGCGCACGAAAAGAGGGGTCGCGTTCCACGCTCTCCCCACGCGCTTCGCGCGCGAGCGCGATTACTGGAGCCTTCCACAAACGCTAGAATACAAAAGACAACAAGAGAGAATCACTCAGCGTAGGGATGGGTGAGAAGAATTGCCACCACAAAGAAACTTTAGGAGAAATCAGGAGTCCTCCTGTCTCTTCAACCTGTTCCTTTCTTGGTCATCCAATGGTGCTCGACCAAAAGAACGCACGCATTTTAATAATTACGTTTTGGTTTTTTAACTGCATCGTTCGGGTAGGAGACGGAGACGGGTACGGGATTTGAGGCTTTCTCTCACTTGCTACCTCTTCCTTTTCGGCTCCTCAATTAAAAAACCAAATTTTCAAGCAGTTTTGGAGCAAACTCAGATTCGAGCGCACGGGGTCTGAAGCGGATCATTTCGACCACTGGGATACCTTGAAAGAAACTACATCTGAGCTATCCTTGAGTAAAACTATGAGCTCTTTGGCTGCAACATAGTCAATAAACAGAACATCACCGCCATGCTGGCCATGTATAAGTTGACCACTTCAACTCTGAGAGGTTTAAAAAAAAAAAACGCGCTTGAACAGCACTCCACGGTCACGAGGGCAGAGAAATTAAAAACACGCGAACAGAAGGTGGAAGGGACACTTACAATTTTAGGTTTAAATGGTGGTTGGACTTCTCTGTTCATGAGCTTCAACCAGTTGATGTGTCTAAAGAAAACGTGATCTTTGATGTTTTGCTCTCCTTTGTCTCCGCAACCCAGGCGCTTGGCCGGATGCTTGGTCAAGAACTAAACAAATAACACGACATCACACAAGTCAGTGTCACTGTTATGTACCCCACATTTGTTTTAAGGAGTCTATTGAAATTAAAATGAAATAATACTAACCTATCAAAAATGAAATAATACTAACCTATCAAATTTCATGGATAAACAAATATTAATATTGACAAAAAACTGTGTGATTTCAAAATGGGCGTAATAAAGTGGTAATTGAACTTCGTGTCATGCAATGTTGGTCAATTACCACTTTATTACGCCCATTTTGAAATCACACAGTTTTTTGTCAATATTAATATTTGTTTATCCATGAAATTTGATAGGTTAGTATTATTTCATTTTTGATAGGTTAGTATTATTTCATTTTAATTTCAATAGATGTCAGCAATTTTAACACTTGGCATCTCAAAAACAAATTACTCTACTGGTTCAGAGAAATAAATAATGGTGATTGAACTGAGTGGAGTGCAATTTGGTCTGAAATCATACGCGTGATTTCAAAATTGAACGAGCGCGCAGCGCGAGTTCAATTTGAAACCACAAGTATGATTTAAGACCAACATTGCATGACACGAAGTTCAATTACCACTTTATTACGCCCATTTTGAAATCACACAGTTTTTTGTCAATATTAATATTTGTTTATCCATGAAATTTGATAGGTTAGTATTATTTCATTTTAATTTTGATGAGTTACAAAAAAGAATGCGGTTTAGAGTAAAAAATGGTGCAATTTAGGAATAAATTGCACTGTTGAGAGCCAATCAGATTGCAAGGATCACCGGTGATTTCAAAATGGGTGTAATAAGATCTATAACTGTTGCACAGTGAAATACAGTGCACGCGTTGTCAACAGTGACCGCACATCATGATCAACTTTCAAAAGCTTGAACACGTGAGAGATCATCGCAATTATGAACGCTACTTAAGCAGTAGTGATAATAATGCCTGAAAAAAATTCAGGCTTGTAATGGAGTCATACCCATGAACTCTGTAATGCCGGTGCAGTGCTCTACCAACCGGGAGCTGGTCATTTTGTCCGTCCATAATAAACCAGTGAGTGATGAATTTCATTTCTCAATACGCAGTTCAAATAATTAAATGACAAGCATAAAATTCACAGTCATTTAAAAAGCTTACCCCTTTAACGATGAGCACAGCTTCCTTTGATATAGACTTTGGGTAAGATACACTGTGCTCCAGAATGGAGTTAAATAACTCGTCTTCATCATCACCATCGAAAGGAGGCTATACAGTGTGCAAAGATAATTCAACAAAATTTAATTGCAGACAACAAAACACATCTGTGGATACGAAACAGGAGGTGGAAACATGACAAACAGAAGGAGTGTAGAAGCAATTTCGCAGAAAGCATTAACAAAAGCTCCCTTTGGCGAGGGCAAGATTCTAAATAATAATAATAATAATAATAATACATGTAATAATAAATAATAATGTGAAAACTTTATTTAAGAATGCCAATAACAACACCATTTCCAACGATAAATACTGGTAAAAAAATGTAAAAACTAAAACTTTCATGAATTATAACAATAAAATTATAAGTATTACTACTACTACTACTACTACTACTACTACTACTACTACTACTACTACTACTACTACTAATAATAATAATAATAATAATAATAATAATAATAATAATAATAATAATAATAACAATAATAGTGTACATGATCAAATCCACTTCATAATAAATTATTATTACTAAATAAAATGATTGAAAATGAATGAAATTTATAAGTAGTTAAGATTGATAAAATCAGGAGGTAAACAATAAATAATACGAAGTGGAGATGCAGGAGAGGAGGTACAATCAGAGCAAGATTACCATTATAATGGCTGCAGGGAGTATTGTAGAATTCTCAGCGAGGCAAAAATGACAGGTGAAGAGCTTGGTGCAAAAGGGGCGTTTGTGACGATTTGACCTTCAAATCTCTGTTCCCTAAAACTTACTCTCCTGGTCTCCAGTTATTTTTGCAATTTTATGAAGGCCTGAATTGGGAAAAGTAGTGTACAACTTTAGCATGAGACCCAGTGAAATGAAATCAACTGGACATGCATCTGATCCTTTCGTTTCTGTTTCTCAAGTTTTTGGCAAAAGTCATATGCTACAGTACTCCATTGAATTGTAGTCTTAAGACCACAAAATAAAATTTAATGTGGAGTTATGTTTCTTATGAGATTCCCAAGATGGGCTACTGGTAATTGGGTTGCAAAGGAGGATGAAAGTAGGATTTCCAACAACAAGGAAGAGGGGCAGGGGCAGGATTCCAGAGGGGGAGGAGGGGGGCATTGCAGAAATTATGTGGCATAATGCATTCACTGACCTGCCCAGCTAACATCTCATAAATGAGAACACCAAGAGCCCACCAGTCAACAGAGTAGCTGTAAGGTTGATAAGCAACAATCTGAGAAATAAAGACTAAACTGAGTAAAGGACAAAAGTACCACTGCATACAATATTCTGCTGAGATGATAAATCGAGGTTACACTGTAAATGAAAGGGCAATCGCAGATGGCCTAAAAAGAAACCCAAACCTGGCAATGGAGAGTGTACAAAATGTAGTCAAAATTACTGTATATCCAGTCAACTTGCATGATAACAAACACAAAACTAGAAATGGCTCCCAGAATAGTTTTTCAGTAATTCTTTCTTCCAAGGACAAAATTCAATTAGTGTCTGGATAATGGGTTTTACTAATTATTAGTATCTGCAAAGTGGGAATTGTCAGACCTGAGGTTAGGGTGATAGTGACCCATTCCACACTAGCATACCTACATGTATGTACGTGATTAATAATGGTAATAGGACTGAGTGGAGTCCAGTTCAGTCTGTAATCATATGAGTGATTTACAAAATCGGACTCTTGCGATTTGTCAATCACGAGTACGATTACAAACAGAATTGGACAACACGAAGTCCAGTTTCCAATTAATCAAAACTATGACAAATTTTGAGAAACTAACTATCGGTTGAGATATTAAACGGTTACATGTCATTATGAATTCTAAAAAAACATAACAGTTTACTCAAGAAAATGCACGACAACAGTGCATGCAAAATGATGTGTACTGTCCAATTACACAGGCATGATGCGTAAACTGTCCTATTAGTGCTCAAATTGGGCTGCTGATAACCAATCACGTTTGAGAATTTTGTTATAGTTTTGATTAGACCTGAAATACATGATTGTACAAGTCATGTAGTTACAATGTACACTCAGTTCAGGACTCCTTTTTATGCCAATAAATGGTGAAAATCTGTTTCACACCAAAAACGGTGAAAAACTAGAAATGTAGAAATGTTGTTCTTGGTTACACTGAAGTTAAATTTTGAAGCTTATTTCAAAGTCAAGTATTCCTTGTAATGTTTTTTGTACCTCTGGGGCAATATAGTCTGGTGTACCACAGAAGGTTCTTGTTGTCTTTCCTTCTTGCATATTTTCCTTACACATTCCAAAGTCAGCAATTTTGATATGGCCATCACTATCCAACATAACATTGTCCAACTTTAAGTCTCTGTGAGTGGAAAGAACACTCCGTGTTAGACTAGTTAACTGTAACCGATAATCTATAACTGGTAACGGTAACTGACAACAACAACAATCTATTATACATAGCAACTGTATACAGTTTTTGTTACCCGCAGTTAACATAGCTATTCAAGGTGGGTAACAGTTCGCAATTAACAAATAAAAAAGCCTTAACCAGGCTTTGTTCTGTTATAAGGCAAGCAAGGAAGTGACGAGAGCACGAAAGAAGTACAAAGAAGCACGAGCTGTAGGCGAGTGCTTTTAACTACTTCTTGAGTGCTCTCGTCACTTCCTTGTGTGCCTTATAACAGAACAAAGCACGGTTAAGGCTTTTTCATTTGTTTTATAATATAGTTTTTCCCACATTTGTAGCTAAATTTGTTTCAATCTGTGAGAAAACTGAGCAAATTTTATTCTCAGCTTGCGCGCGCGGAATGGCATAAGTGATCGTACATGTTGCATCAACACTGTTTGACTTGTTGTAAAAATTGTTTTTAACAGGAGACTAAAAACGTTCAGTTAAAACAAGCAGCACTTGGAATTTGTCTTGTCAGTTCTATGGTATGACTGTAATATTTTAATCGAGAAGTTTGTTTTGAATTCTGAAAAATTCCAGATTTGTAATGATTTTGAAACTGCACGCGCAGACAAATGGCGTCATCTGCATGCTTTGTACTCTCATAAGGCATGCTCAATTTCAATGAAAAGATGTGTGAGCTTTATTATAATACATGTTAAATAATAAATTCCTGAATCTCTATGTCAGTTCTAAATTTTTATATTTCATGTACATTTTTTAGTGTTTATTACCCAAATCATTTTATATTTTTCATCTACACCATAGTTAAGTCATTCTGTAATTTTCATAAATAATACACGACACCTCAAGCATGTATTTTGCGTTAACTACTGATCGTGTTTAAATAAAGGACTTTACTTACTTACTTGCTTGTTGACTAACACAGGATTGGCTCATTAATATTATTGTGCTTCGAACAATTGGACCCAGGAGTCAAATCTATCAGAAAGGTGAATTTGCCTCTCTGGGAACTGATACAGTAGCATGTGTTTTCCCATTTACACTCCAAGGTGTACACAGACAATGCACACTTTTTTGACGGTCATTCTCTAATGAACCAAAGCTTTTGGTGAATGCAGCTTTACAGACCACATAATTTAAAGTGCACATGAATCGAAAATTAACTACCAATTTTACATAGCTTATATTCCTCATTATTAGTAGGGGTTCCAAAATTCCTGCAGTGGCCTGGAATTTGAGACATTTTGCATGCAGCCAAAAGGTCTCTGTGATGTCATTAGTGTGTATGTTCAGGTTTGAAACGTGGCAAAGAAGGCAAAAAAGCGTAAACCTGGAAAGTTTTGTTCAGCTTTCAGCCCTGGTAGGAAATCTTGAATAGTTCTCCGAAATTTTTGTTCCACAAAAGTCACAACAACAGTGTGACACACTTGACTGGGTACATACAAATGACATCCTGTCCACTAACCAGACCCCAAGTTCTTGTCCACTAACCAGACCCCAAGTTCTTGTCAAGAATTTTAGTGAGAAAGGTCCAACTTTTGTCGCAGTTTAAAGCAAGTCCCTGATACTATTAGAAAATTATTTTCTCCTCAAAACATTTCTAGACCTATTTTCATATTGGCAAAAATCTGGCTTTGAAATTTTGATTCATGTGCACTTTAAGTAAACAAAATTCAGGCCCACCTGTACACAATGCCTCTCTTGTGAAGAAACAGCAACCCAAGAACAATCTCTGCTATATAGAAGCTAATGACAAAAGGCATACTTGTTAGATGAAAATAAAGTCACTCGGCATGGTCACATTAATCATAAACAGGTACAGTGCATAGTAATATTACAAAATCACATTATTGTAAGCAGGGAAATTTTTCTCCAGTATAATAAGGTTTAAGGTAAAGAAATAAAACTGCAAACATCACAGTTGATGCCAGGCAGAGGCTGTAACCTCTGTAGATTGCCCCAAAACTACCACTAACATGTAGTTAACACTCTATAGTTGCAATGCCATGGAGGCCAAAAAGTATGACAGGAAAAGAAAAGATGACCTAAAAGTTAAGGCATCATTCTAAACAAAGACACTTTCCTATTCACACTGTCTATATTAATACTGCTTCAATTGTTCACTAAAACTTACACTTACACTACAAACTACAAACTTACACTGCTTGTGGTTCCTTGAATCTCCCAAGCTGCTGAATGTGGAACATCAGATCACCACCATTTACAAACTCCATCACAAAATAAAGACGATCCTGTAGAGAATGCAACCTTGTTACCCACGCAGTCAGTAAAATATGAGCACTTGTAGCTATTCCTGGGCATTTTTAAGAGCCTATTGCCACCACTTTAAGTAATGCTATGATTCTTATAGGTTGGTTCTTAGCCTCATTAAGGTCACTCACCCCAGACCTTCAGCATATATACAGCCAAACTTATACTTGGTTTAAAACATGAAGGCAAGTCACACATGTAAATCCAGAAAAGGCCATTCATTACAGGTCTTCAGAAAGTTCCTGTACAAGAACTAGGTTTAAATTGTCACTGAGAATTCAACTCACATAAGATTGGAAACAGCAGAAGAGAGATGTAAGGAATGGTGGTTTGCCACGTAATGCCAAAACTCTCTTTTCTGTCATGGTACACTCAACATCATCATCTTGGACAATCACATCCTTCTTGAGCACTTTGATTGCATATACCTCATCTGTACCTTTACGTTCTGCTAACATGACCTGCAAAAGCACATCAAATGCTTACCTTTGCAATAATAATTATTGATTAATTATTAATCATCAACAGACATTCAGTTAGCTTTCAGTACCTTGGTCCAAAAAATTACTTATTATTTAGCCTGTGAAGCAGTCAATTCCTTGCCATACGTTGCGCTGGGAGATTGAGTTAGTGAGCGGGCAAACGAGCGTGACACAGGAGTTAGCAAGTGTGACACTGGGTGAGCAAAATAAACGGGAAGAAGCGGGGAGGGGGTGGGGGCGAAGGAATCGCCTGCAGTCAATCCCACACATTTTACCGAACACCGTTCGCCCATGAACGGGGAGAAATGATGCATTTTGATTGGTTAGTAGCCTGTCAATCAAGAAGTAAATCAGAAATTTCACAGTTCATGCATTAATCCAACATCAGAAACACGACGAACTGAGGAATCTTTCGAATTTTCTGTTCAGGAAACGCCGAATGATCACCTTTTGCAAAAAAGCAAACGTATTCGTCTGATACCGGAACAAGAGGCCTGTAATTTTATCGACTGGTTTTGTTAAAAGCGCCATCAGATACTTGTGAGAGTGAAGGAGAAATTTTCATAAGAATCTATCTGGATACCTGTGTTCTCATTATCTGTCCACTTCAGAGCTTGATTGAAGATCAAATAATAAGTTAGAAAAATCGTGAAAGTGCTACAACAACTAGAAGTTATATTTTGAAATGACGTTTTCATTGCCGTCGATGTGAAGTGTGCGTGGCACAAAAACTGGACCCACTGTCGAATCAAACAGAATAACACAAACAACAACAACAGTGATTTTTCTCGTTTTCACAAAAAACCGTATTTGTAAGGATCGTCAGTTTGAAGTTGGTGATTGCTTTCAGAAAGTGAACAAGTACTGGTGTGTTTAAAGCTTATCTTTTGTTGAATAACAAAAATTAGTTACAGAGTTTTGTTTTCAATTTCACTCACCAAACCGGGCGATTGATTGATATTTTCACTCACCCGTGAGTTAACTTCTTCCGTTGGAAATTCTATCGCTTGAATCATGGATTGTAAAACGTCTTAAGATCCATACTCCACTATCGCTAAATGCTAAAACTCATAAATTCCCTTCGCTGTCGCTAAATCCTCCTTCATTATTGCCTTCAAAAACTCATTTGCTATCGCCAAATGGTACTCCTTCGCTCGCAAAATTTACCGTCAAAAAGATTTGCCGGAGGTTAATTATGATTGGTTCTAATTTGGCAGTTGGCGTCCCAAGGGAGCGCGACATTTCTCTGGGCAATCGGTAAAATGTGTGGGATTGACTGCAGGTGATTCCTTCGCCCCCCACCCCCTCCCTGCTTCTTTCCAATTTTTTCGCTCGATCATCTGTTCGCTTGCTCAATATCCCACAGCGTTTGGCAAGGAATCGACTGCTTCGCAGGCTACTTATTATAAATTTACGCACTTGGTAGAGGTACATGTACATTTACCTGTACTAATGTTGTGGTTCAATTCTCTCCTTGGTTGAATTATTATTTTTCTTTGTTTTTTAATGTAGATAAAGATGAACATAAGACAAAGAAAAATTAAAAGTGAACCAAAGATCAAATACAACACATACACCAACCGAAATGAATACATGCTGGTCTACTTGGTGTAATTTAATAATAAGATTACTAACACAAATTGCTTCTGTTTTGTGCAGCCTTATTTTAATTTTCATAACTAAAATAACATTAAAACACTATGTTATTTAAGCCACTAACCTTTCCAAAACTTCCTTTTCCAAGCACTTTGAGAAAGTGAAAATCCTCTGGTCTGTACCTTACACCGCCCTGAGATTCATACTCGGCATAAGCTTCACGGTACTTTTTCTCCTGCCTCTCCTCTTCCTCTTTCAGCTGTGCTTGCATGAACTGACAAAACACAGAACAATCCACATTTTTACATGAATCATAAAATATTAAACTCAATGCCAAGCTGGAAGGAGACAGACACATTTTCTTGTAGAAACCAGAAACACTAATCAAACGGTAGAGTGGGCACACGAAGAAAACTCCTTAAAAAGCATTATTTTGCTTCTTCTACAAATGCCCTAAATTACAGACTGCAAAAATACAGTAGTTGCTAATTCAGAACTCATACATGTAAACAAGCTGACAGTTACTAACAGGAAATGTGAATTTGGACCATACAAATATGTACAAGTAAACTTGAAAGTGTTTGACTAATGCTGTAAATAATGGCATTTGTTTCAACTTACCTTGTATTTATTTCTCAGTTCTGAAACAGCCTGTCCTTCGTCATCATCAACAATAGGAATATTGTAAAACTTTCCTTCCTCTCTGTTCAGAAGCTTGAACCAGCCCTCCTGACCCTGTTTCAATAGTTCTAACAATCCAAATGACAAGGAGCCCATGAAGTCATTAGCGCTGGCTACATCCCAATCCCACACCTCCAAATACAAGCGTCTGTCATGATCGGTTTGGTTAATGGTGCTGGAAAAAGAAGGAGTGAAAAAGCATTAACCCATTGTCTCCTACACCAGCCAAACCCAGACGCTCCCTGCAGATGTTCCTTGTCAAAAATATGTTATAATTGAAGGGTGTTCCGCAAAAGGGGCATATGTCGCTTTTTTGCCTAAAAATCCAAATCTCTCTAAACTCACTCTACTTTGGCATACGGAATGGTTATGATGTCAGAAATGAAGTTCTGTACTTATTTGTGATTACCCTTGCGAAATTGATTCCCAGAAAACTTGGAATTCCTAGGAATTCCAAACAATTCCAAGTCATGCATATTAGGATAAAACCAATGGCTTGGAATTTCTTAGAATATCTGGGAATGTTTACTGACCCAGTTGGGAATAACTTGGAATTCCTAGGAATTCCCAAAAATTGTAAGACTAAACAGAAATCGCATTTGGAATTGCTGGGAATGTCTGGGAATCAATGGTAAACTGAGACATCAAAATGCAAATTTGAGAATTATGAGGTCAATCAATATCAATTTAAAGTTTCACCACTTTAGTATATGTAATCACATGATTTCGAGTGCAATTTGGAATAAATAAGCACGAGTAAATCTTTTCAAAGACTCACAAAATTGCACGAGCCCGTAGGGCGAGTGCAATTTGTGGTCTTTGAAAAAATTTACAAGTGCTTATTTATTCCAAACTGCACGAGAAAAATCATATGATTACTTATTAATAATATACATGAAAAATTTGCGAGATAGCTTCTTAACGTTACAGAGGCAACGCAACGAAGCTAAGGTGAACCAAAACAACAGTTTTCTTGATGTTTTTAAAGCGTTTTTAGCTGTAAAAACTGGCTAAACAATTACAGGCCATAGCTATAAGGCTACTTTGTTTGCTAAGTGTCTATCAAGCGCTGTAATCATTACCTTCAGGCCTTCTCGTTCGTTGTCTTTGCCTTGTTTGTCCTTGTTTGTTTATTAATCTCGGCGTCACTCCATCAACGGACTCATAATTCCAATTAGGTCGGCAATTCCCTTCTCTGGAAACCACTGTTTCCAAACAGACAGCTAAAATACAGTACTTTTCGCAGCCGTTTCTCCTTTTTAGAGCTGTTTTGCAGCTTCTCTGCTGTTATTGCGGTCACGAAGAAAGAAAACCTGCTCAAAAAGCCAGCCATTGTTTTGGCTCGCAGAGTCGCTTGCAGCTCTTCAGACTTTGCGCCATTCAGAGGCCGCGTTAGATTGGCTCAATCGCAGCGCCTTTGTTTATCAACCAATCAGAATCCTCAGTTTTTTACCTTGTTTTGCACTGTATTTCCTTTTTTCTGCACCGAATTACCTTTTTTCTGCACCGGTGTTTCCTAAAAACTGCATTTCTCTTAGCCAATGAGAATCGAGAAATTTTTTCATGTATATTATTAGTTAAAAAAGACTGCAAAGTTTTTTGATTCTTTAAGATCAAGACTTTGATTCTTTCAAGGAGACACATTTATGACTAAGCCTAAATAAAGTGCTACTAAACACAACATAACCCTAATAAAGACAAACAGACAATTACATAAAATAAAATACAATCCTTAGGTCACGCATTTACTCTGTGACTTATCCAAATTAATTAAAGCTCATGAAACTTGGGTGTTCTCTGAAATGAAATAACGTAAAAGCGAGCTCGAAAGTTAATGATGGATTTTTCTCACCTTCACCAACTCATTTGACTCTTTGCTTCCTCGATGACGTTTGACAACAAACATCTAAAGGATGTTTTACACTGAACAGAAGATGCATCTCTTCATAAAGTGTGTTTTCATCAAAATCTTTGCCAGAAATTGGATTCATATCGCCAAGATCTGAATAATTTTATTGGAAAGCGAAAAGAGCGTGTTTTGCTGAAGACCCCAATCAAGCAATCCAGCAGATGTTTGAATTGTCTTTTCAGTTGGTCTATCGTGCGAATAAATTGTTCATGAAGATGGGTTTTTGAGTGGTTTGGAAGGAGAATAACAACAGCATTATCGTAGTAAATGAAAGACTGAAGTTTGTGGCACTGATGTTGAATGAAATGAAGGCATCACCGTGGATGTATCAGGCCGGGCATGCAATTTAATAGCGGCAGGCAAGCTATTTATAAAGCAGGAATTTTGAAAGTGTTTGGTGAGCAAATACTCTCACTGTTATTACAAATAGGAACAGTTCTTAAATTATAAAAGCCTGTAACTCGTCAACGGCACAGTAAAACGTGAAAAAACAAAATCGCATAACAGAGTGCTCCTTGAAATGCCGTCGGTGGTATAGTGTAATCCATCGCATCCATGGCCATTTGTATCTTGAGATCTTTGAATCGTCAGTAAGTAATTTAACGGTTATAAAACTACAGATCAAGTTAACTGTAGGTCAGTTATAATCGCTAGGTGTAATAAATTATCTTGAGTACTCTAGTGAATGAATGACACTACATGTAATTTGCTAATGGTCACTGACAAAATCTTATTTTTGTTTTGGACAGAATAAAAAATACAAGGCTGCTGGAGCGGGACATTGTTGACAACCTCATCCGTGGACAGCAAAGGAAGCTCCCTGAACAGCACAAAAAAATTAAATCAATAAGCTAAGTCCACTGTTTGCCGTTTTTCCTTTCATCTTGTTCCAGTTCACGTAAATTTTAGAATTCAAATGCATAGATAATCTCAAGATTGGCTTTCCCTTGAATGCACAAGTTTGTAAAATAATTTTTACATTTTTTAATGTTTGACAATATTATTATTATTACAAATGTATGATTCAGACAACTACGCTTAACATTACCTGATACTGTGTACGTAAAACTTTGGAAAAAATAAACCCCGTTGGCCTATGTAGTTTAATGACTCAAAGTGATTTGTCTGCTCATTGTAAATAAAATTGTTGGACAACTGCAAATCAGTGTCATCCTTTGCTTTTATCACTAAAGGACTTATCTTAACATGTCTTTATTAATTTAATGGAAATAAAGGTCTTAGATGCTCAGGAGAACTGCTTAAAATTCACGGTTTAATTCTGGGATATATTTTGGAATACAATGTCTGACTTGCAATTTCTAGGAACTTGGAACCTGAGCACTTATAACAGCAAAGCTGGGAATTCCTAGGAATTCCTAGGAATTCCAAGTCCTGTTCCATATGGCCTTGGAATTTCTGGGAATTTCTGGGAAATGAGAACATTTAGCACTATTTAAACTGGGAATTCCAAGTCCGAATTTACCGTGAAAATTCACACCTCTCATTCCTAGGATTTCCTAGAAACTAGGAATTCCTAGGAATTCTCCAAGTTATTTTGCAAGGGTAAAAAGCTAGGATCCGAAGGATTAGATTAGGACTTTTGCCTACAACTGGAACAACTAAAACAAAAGAAATCAATCATGCATCAGATCGATCCTTTTGTTTCTGTCTCTTGAGTTTTGGGGAAAAGTCATAAGCTTATCCTTCGGATGCTAGCTTTTTAATTGCAAAATAAGTACAGCACTTCATTTCTGACACCATAATCAGTCTGTATGCCAAAGTAGAGTGAGTCTAGAAAGATTTGGATTTTAAGGCAAAAAAGCAATATATGCCCCTTTTGCGGAACACCCTTCAATTCAGTTCAGCTCATTTGTATGTGCATTAATATTCAAGCATGAGTTGAATTACCCTTGATGGGTAGAAAAGGATTGTTTGATAGTGTGACATAGACTACACGTTTGGCGGTTAAAACATCGATTTAAGTTTTATTGACAGGAAACTTATGTGGCTCTGAAGTGTTGATCGCTAGGTAAATTTAATGGAAACTCGCCAGCTTGGTGGTCGAGACGTCATTTAAAGTCTTTAGACCCGCAAGTCAAACACTTCTCAAAGAAGCAAGTGGTGTTTCTCTGTGCTTCACTATGAAATCAAAACCCATGAAAATCTCATTATTTTTTTCACAGTAAATTCATGGTATTTTCAAACTTTTTCATGGGGTTTTCATTGTCAAATTAATGGTTTTTGCTTGGGGTTTTTACCATGAAATTACCATGAAAAAAGCATTAAAAATACCATGAAAATCCTGTGAAAACTAGCAGATTCATGACCCATGAAATATTCAACATTTTGTAAAAGGCCATGAAAAAGTCATGAAAAGGCCATTAAATTTTAATGGCTCATGGTATGGTACTTTAATAGTATTTTAATGATGCTGAAAAACTCATGAAAAACCACCATGGAAAAAGCATTAAAAATACAATGAAAAACCTGTGAAAACTAGCAGATTCATGACCCATGAAATTGTCCACATAATGGAAAACCCATGAGTTTAAAACAAGCATTTTCATGATGCAAGTTTCATGGGTTTTTCATACGTGAAAAAACAACCATAGCCCCTGAAAATCCTTAAAGGTTTTCATGGCTTTTCCATAGTTTTTTTTAACCCCATTTCAGGGTTGTCCATCACATTCATGGGGAAGGTGATATATGCCACACAAGAACCATGAAAATTCCATTTAATTCTGAATGCAATAAAACTGAAAATCATACCTTGACTGGAAAATCTAAGACCTTTATGGCCATTATTGATGAAAGCAAAGGATGAAACAGATTTGAAGCTGTCCAACAATTTTATTTTAACAATACACAAATGACACTTTACAGACAAATCACGTCAAATTATTAAACTACATGGGCCAAAGAGATTTGTTTCTTTTTCCAAAGTTTTACGTACACAGTATCAGGTAAGTTTTAATGTTAAGCGTAGTTGTCCGAATCACAAATTTATATAATAATTATTAGTGTCAAAAATGTAAAAATTATGTTTCAAATTTGTGCATTCAAGTTAAAGCTGATCTTGAGATCTATACATGTGAATTCTAAATTTACATGAACTGGAACAAGATGAAAGTAAAAACGGCAAACAGTGGACTTAGCTCATTGACTTAAATTTTGTATTGTTCACGGAGCTTCTTTTGCTGTCCGCAGATGAGGTTGTCAACATCCCGCTCCAGCTACATTTTTTATTCATGTCTGAAACAAAAAAAAAGCCTGTGTCAAACGTCACGCTACTGTCGTGTCGATTTAATAAAACTTAAATTGAATTTAGTGTCGCGCCAAATTCAAAAACCAGGAAAACAAACCTTGTATCCAAAATGCTAAACATACACATTTTTATCAGCAAATTACATGTAGTGTCATTCTAGACTGGTTTAGTCATGAATTCATTAGAGTACTCAAGATAATTTAAGATCTTAGCTAGACCTAGCGAATAACTGACCTAAAGTTTACTCGATCTGTAGTTTTACAACAGTTGAACTACTGACGATTCGAAGACCTCTGACAAGATACGAACAGCAGCCGTGATGGATTACACTTTGCCGAGGAGCACTCTGATGATTTTGTTCACGGTTTTACTGTGCCATTGACAAGTTACGGGCTTTTATAATTTAAGAACTGTTCCTATATCTAATAACAGAGTAAGCTTATATTTACTTTACCAAAAACATTCAAAATTCTCGATTTAAAAATTTGGCTTGCCGGCCTCTAAATCCACAGTGATGCGTTTTTTTTAAAGGATATCTTTAACTTCTCTTGTATTTTATTTTATTTTTTATTTTTTTCAATTATTATTATTATTATTATTTATGTAATAATTGTCTTTTTGCCTTTTTAGTACTATGTTGTGTTTATATAAGTTAAGCTTAATTAGTAGCACTTATAGTTTAGGCTTACCCGGTAATCATAAATTTGTTTCCTTGAAAGAATTAAAGTCTTGGTCTTAAAGAATCACAAAACTTTGCAGACTTTTTTTAAATTTAAAGTGGTGGAACTTAAAATTGATATTGATTGGCCACAAATTGCTCAAATTTGCATTTTGATGTCTCAGCTTACCATTGATTCCAAGACATTTCCAGCAATTCCAAATGCGATTTCTGTTTAGTCTTAGAATTTTTGGGAATTCCTTGTAATTCCAAGTTATTCCCAACTGGATCAGTAAACACTCCCAGATATTCTAAGAAATTCCAAGCCTTTGGTTTTATCTTAATTCCTAGGAATAATCAATTGTGGGCCATAATGGAAACTACTGGGCTACCAGTAATGTGTTACCCCTATAAAGTGGTAGTATTAAGACTTTTGTATAGTGCTGAAAAATCTGGCCGTAGATTTTGATTATGAAGAATCATCTTTATTTGAATGGAACTGTGATAAGATATTTCAGCTGATCATGTTTTATGATGAGAAGTTTCCTTCAGTCTAAACAACTCATGAAAATGGCTAGCTTGTCCCTCCCTCTAACCTTTTCGCCCATCCAAACAAAATTAATGTCACTTTCAGTAAAACACAGCATGGATGTTGACATGACAATCTGGGAAGTACCCTGGGTGTGACACACTGTGGTCCCCTCCTTGAAAAATCCTAGCTATGCCCCTTAGTGTGGTCTACACTTAATACGCTCGCCATGTTTCTTTCATATTAAATTATATTATTCTTTTGGTCACTTGTTACGGTACATTGTTCCATTTTTATTCTACTTTTATTGTCATCCCAGTACTGCTCCAGTATTGTTCTGGTACAAGTTTACAAGTCTAACAACTTTATTATGGTCTATGATCTGTTGGCTTGAATTTTGATGCAAGGTAGTGACATCTATTTGTCCTTTCTTGATTGCCTTTCAATTTTAATAAATAAAATTTCAAAAGTCTACTTTTAAAATGAAAGTCTGTATCAACTATACTTTATTCAAGGCATGTGTGGTGAATTTTCATGATTCCCATCCTTTTAAGCCCTAGAATCATGGAAAATTCATGACCCATGAAATCAGTAACGTAAATGAAATCTTTTTATATGCCATGAAAAGTATGTTTTCATGGGTCATTAAAGACATTGTGTGGAGTTTCATGGATTATTAATGGCCCAAGAAATCGAAGACCACACCACCAGCCATTTTCATGGCCCATGAAAGTCCAAACACGACTTTCATGGGCCATGAAATATATAATGTGATGAGTTTCATGTCAAATTCATGGCCCATGAATGTATCTCCTTATCAAATTCATGGGTCATGAAATAAAATGCCACATTTTCATGGAAAATTCATGGCCAAAAGAGAACCCATGAAATTACATTTTGGAGTTTTCATGGGCCATTAAATGGCTTTCATGGGGTATTCACAGAAAATTCATGGCATTTTCATAAACTGTGGCTCATAGTGTTGCCAAATGCGAAGAGATTTAAGTGACTGCCGGAGCGAGCAAAATCTGCGTTTTGCAGTACAGAGTGCTGAGCTAGGAGGGACAGTCTAAAAGCAACTCTTGTCTTAAAGGCGGCCCGTAGTTGAGAGTGTTGGCCCATTTGCCAAAGGTTGCCGTGCCAGAAATTGGGAAAGGAGAGTTGTTTTTTGACTTAGGCAAAACAATGGGATGCTTGAATCAAGTCCAATCCTGCAAAATAAGTATAGAACTTCATTTCTGACATCATAACCAGTCTGTATGCCAAAGTAGAGTGAGTTTAGAAAGATTTGGATTTTAAGGCAAAAAAGTGATATACGCCCCTTTTGCGGAACACCCTTTAATTATGTTATATCCAGCGTCCACTACCAGGTGTTTTTTAATCCTCTACTGCTGTCCATCACTTACAGTACTGCTCAAAAGTAAGTTACCAGCCGCATCGCATTTCCTGCGCAATATGATTTGTGTTGTGCGCTATGTGATTCGCATCGTGTGAGAGTCACTAAATGTAAAGCGGAAATTTTTGGCATAAATTTTGGATGACTTTGCAACAGGACATAAATTAATTGTGCATAATGCTTTCCAAATGCATCTTTGAGTTCATTACAAATAGAAAACTGGTAAACAAACCAACGAGTGATCAATTGCGAATGATAAGCTTAAGCTAAATTCCTTACTTCCGGTAGCACTGAATTTAGTTGAATTTTTATCGGTTCTGTCATCGATACGTTAAATGTTTTCTAAATTTGTTGAGGACATAATCAAGAGCTAGTTCAGCACAAGCAAATGGCTAATGACCAGTCAGGTTATTGCATATGCTTTTTGCTTTCAGATTGCAAATTTGCATAAAACCGCAAAACCTGCTAGCTGTGTACCGTATTTATTTGGCTATAAGCCAAGCGATTTTTACCCAAATTCACGCTATTTTTGGTAAAATCTGAGCTATAGAAGGGGGTTTAGCTTACAAAACTTTTTCGACTTATTAGAACAATGACAAATGGGCATGTATTTGCATATAAGCCAAGCGAAAACAAAAAAAATAAACTCAGGGTACAGTACATTGGTCATAAACTTTTTTATTTTCTGGTGGCTCCTAAAGGAGCCGTTTGTTTGCAGTTGGAGTGATCTGTTCCTACTGCTTGTTGTCTTCACTGTCTGTGTCGAATTCATCATCCATTTCCTCGTCCTAGAGCTGCATCAGCAAATTCTGGCATTTCTTCTGCGTAGATGGCGTCATCTTCCGTGCCGTCAAGTGCTTTGGAGATACCGCAATCCTTAAATGACCGCCTCACCATCTCCTCTGGAATGTCGCACCATGCCTGCTTAACCCAACGAAGTACAAGATTTCTTGAAGGAGCTTTCTTCTTGCCAGCAGGAGTAAACTCAAAGGGGCCTGTTACCATCCACGACAAGTACTGCTTTCTGATAATATTGTCCTTAAACGGCCTGTTGAGGCACTTGTCTAATGGCTGTAGAACTGGAGTCAGGCCACCAGGAATGACTGCTACGTCGAGTCTTCATAGCTGCAGATCTGCTTTCACTGACTCTGTCAGATGGGCACGGAATGAATCCCAAACCAACAGCAACTGGTCACTTGTAGAACTTCTTGGCAGACAAGTACGAATCCACTGTTTAACACTTACAAACAAGAAAAGGATAAATATCGATTAGAATGAGAAAAAGAATTAGTTAAGCATGTGCAAATTCAAATCATAAATAACGACCCATAATTTGTTTCGCTCAAACTGTTTGTTTGTTCCATGAAAACAAAACAGGTACCATTCTTCATTCTAAAACCAATAAGCATAGGTTTTTGTCGTTCTTTGCATTGTGAAATGATGTGAGCATCAAGCAAAACTCAGGGTTCAGGCCATCTGATGGGGTGCAATAAAAAATCAGAAATTGTGCGTTATTTTCTGGGTAGATTGTGCAATAAGAATGGACTATTATGCGGTAAATTATGCAAATTATGTGATTTTTTCCTAAACTAATTTAAGCTTGATTTACTAGGATTCTGAGAAAGAAAGCCACTTTTGTGCTGCTCTAATGACGATTTTTCGTAAAGGAACAAAAAATAAGCAATTATGAGGGAATTGGGATAAAAATTTAATTATGGTTTTCTTAGATGATCGATTACTACGTTGCACAACAAACAAAACATCAGTCCATCATCCACGTGGAACGTATGTAGTATCGGTGGCATACTTTTCTGCTCTGTCTTTGGCAGTCAAATTTGAAGGAAGGTGGGATTTGCTTTCCCCAGTAGTTGAACACAAAGGAACAGCGGACATTTTCACTATAAACTTGTCCGTGAGGATGTCGGCGATGTACGCGAAAGAACTTAAATAAGCTTAATATTTTGTTGTCAAACAACGCTTCCCTTGATATAAATTTTGCTCATTTCCGATTACCACATACTTAGAACGTGAGTATAGAAGGACCATATGTCATGGATTTATATCAGCAATTCTGATAGGCTAACTCAAACAACAGGATTGTTTGCATTGCACCAATAGGCAATTCTTTAATAATGAAAAAACTAGCTTTATTCTTGAATGCTCATATTTTACCTATAAATTTTATGTACTACAAATTACTAGCCGAAACAATGCATGACGTAAGTAATGACCTTGTGCCGTCAAATCTGAAAGACCTGTTTGTTCCTACTGCGAAAATCCATTCTTACAAGACACGAGCCTCGGTCTCTAAGAATTTCTATATCCAGAAATCAAATACTGAAATTAAGAGGAAGTCCTTTTCAAGAATTGGTGCAAAACTGTGGAATGAGATACCAACTAAGTTAAGGGCTCTCCCTAAAGCTACTTTAAAAAAAAAAGATACAAATGATTTGTATAAAAAAATATAAATATATTGGAAAATGAAGATTCTTATAAAGATTTAGAATCCATCATATCAAAACTTAATTTTTACTCTTCATAGCTGTACATCCTTATTTTCCGATCCTGTTTTGTCCCAGATACTTCGAATTTGCTATGTAACCTCAATGAACTAGTGCAAAACGATTTTCTTTTAAGTAGTTCTTCTTTTGCCTTTTTTGTAATATGATTCTTTTCCTTTAAACAAAGGTTAGCAGATTTTTATTTATTTTTATTTTTCCTGGCCCGCCTCGATTAGCCTCCGCTACCTCGGTGCCAGGTCTATTACTGTATCATGTGCGAAAATGTAATAAAGTTGTCTTGTCTTGACTAGCACCAGGCCCTAGACTTGCCAAAAACGAAAATAACGCCTTGAACTTTGATTGCTTGTGAAATTGATGGTTTCAGAACATTTCTCTGCCTTTTTTGAAGGTAAATCATCTTGAAACTAAGCGCTGATGCAGAATTTTTTCAGATAAGGCATTTATTCATGGTTTATTTTTTAAGTATTGTGCACTTTTTTTAATTAAACGATTTTTTTATCAATTGTGCGATCTGATGCGATTTGAGGTCAATTGTGCGAAATCGCACCATCGCATAATATCAGATGGCCTGAGGGTTGGTAACATTACGGTGAATCCAAATTATCAATGCGATAATCACACAAATGCTTACCAGGTTCATCCATCCATCCTTTTTTGTGGAACGACACTTGCATGGAGTCTGGAACAACAAGGTCTCTGGGAGTTTGCACGCCTTTAAAGGTAACTGCAGGTTGTAGTTTCTTGCCATCAGCGGCTACCGCGAGGGTCAATGTAAAGCTTCTTTTCTCAGCACCACAGGATTTACAGCGCAACGACTTCAACCGGGGCCCGAGGTTTTTTAACCAATGAAAAGGTGATTCTTAAACAAAGAATTTCGACTTGCAGTTTTCAAAGCCAATCAAATGCAATCCTAAATTTAACTTGTAGTTTTCAACCGTGAGAACAGACGCGCCAGATTCAAAATTTCATCACAAAATACTTTGAAGCAGCCGCATTTGATTTTTTGCCTGTGTGCACAGTTTTAGTCCATAAATGGATTTTGATTACCACAGCAGCCTTTTGTCGAAAGAATTTGAATCGACATTGAAAGATGTCTGAGCAATTGAAATCCAAAACAAAAATCGGCCCAATATTTTTTTCAAAGCTTTTGTGGTTTGCGTAAGCCAGTCATTACAAAGTGACCGTTGGTATGTTTTTCATTGCTGATATATTCGTTTCGGATTTCACAAGATTCACATTTGCCGGCTTCCACTTTTTTAGGAGGTTCGTTGGTTGGAATAAAGGGCATTTCTTGCTTTCAAATTGTTTTTAACTTTCGACAGGTCAGTAAATGCTGAAGTTTATTCGTGGCTGCTTCAAAACATTTTTTTTTCGGTGACATTTTGGATCTGTCGACGCGTCTGTTCCCACTGCCAAGTTTAATTTAGGATTGAATTTCATTGGCTTTGAAAACCACAAAGTCAAAATTCTTTCTTAACGAATCTGTCGCTGATTGGTTAAAAAACCTTGGGTGGCCCCAGTTGAAGTCATTGCACTGTAACAGGAACCGTTCTGCTACCGCTGAATTCAAGTGTACGGCTGGATGGAAGTTCGAACCTCATAGGTGTGTCATCCATGTTGAAGATCCTGGATAAGGAATATCCGTGGCGCTGACGGGCTGCGATGACAAACCAATGGAACTTGACTGTTTGCTCTTCTAGATTGTTGGGCAGACACTGCGCGAGGGTGGTTTTTATGTGAAGGCTGATGGAATGTTGCCGTTTCCGATTCTGGTACCAACCGAGGGACGCCTTGAACTCAGAATCATCACAGAATTCTTTCGCCTTTAACCGCAACATCAATCCACTGACAGCAATTCCTGTTTGAAATGAAGCAAAAATGTCATTAAAAGATGCAAAGATTCAAGAAATTAACAATAATTTGATAATTTGATGCTTTTCTCAAACTGACCAACAAGAATCATCTGTTCCCACGGTTTACAACATCGAACTCCATATTGCCAGGAAAAGAGACAAATTAAACAATCATTTTAGAAAGTGGGAAAAGTTAATAAGCCTTTTTACGAATAAGTGATGTTATGATTAATTAAAGTGATGTCATTGTAATTTACATACTAAATAACTGTATTGCTGTAATAGCTTTGTTTAGCTTTGTATTCTTTTGTTTGTACTATATATGTGTGTGTGTGTGTGTGTGTGTGTGCGTGCATGTGTGGGTGTGTTTTTATCTTTCTTAATTTTGATTTTGTATGTAAACGTAAGAAATGCTTTAATTAAAAAATATAAAAAAAAAAAAAATCTGTTCCCACGGCTACATAAACAATCTTGTCACACGATACTTTGAGTTCTTTCATTTCAAATCCACACAACAAGAAAAAGCACCCACCTTGACATCTCTGGTCTGTAAACCACTCCAGCAGCCTTTGATCATGTTCAGGATACTTAGCCATAAAGCAACCCATCGTCTTGCATTTTGCTGACAGTTTTAAGTTCTCCATTGAAGAGATTAGCTTGATCCTTCCTCCAGCGACAGACCATAGACTCGCTGATTCCGTATTCTCTGGCGATTTCAGATTGTTTTTGACGGCTTCTGTTTCTGCGATAATTTTAAGTTTGAACGAGAGGTTGTACGATGCACGACGAGCTTTTGGCATGATCACGGATTGACTTTGATGATTGCGAACACGGGATTGCTTGAGAAAGGTTTCTGAACTCAGATTGTTTACTTAATGCAGTGCACTAAGTTTTATTGACTAGGTAGGATCACATTAAAATTCATGTTAACAGTAATTTGCTGTTTTTAGTTCAATAGCCGAAATGAATATTTATTAATTATTGGTTAACGCTTTGCAATTGCATGTGTTTCCCGAGAGGCCAATCTTGCTTTCTTATACTTTTCGATCCCTCTAAATATTCATGACATGGTCTTGTGCATTTGCCAAGTAGTGTTACTGGTATATAGTTTTCATTTAGCTGTTGATTGTGATTAAACTACTTTCAATCAGTGTGTTTTTTGTGAAGACTGTCTTTTTACGAACATTGTCTACTATAAAAATGGGTCTCGACTTAAAACTGAATGTTTTGGTTTAATTTTTCATGATGATGAATTGGAAGTTTGGGCTCTCGGCTTATAGCCAAATAAATATGGTAACTTGAAACCTTCCACTCAACATTACCAAAAAATTCATGAGAAGCCAAGGAATAGAACCCAAAACAGAACAGAGTTTATTCCATTTCCTTCTTTGTGCACAAAATATTTTATCATAAACTGTAGAAATCTGAGGTTCATTCTGGCAACGGTGAAGATGTAAAAGTTTGAGTAATTGTATGTGATATGTTTTGTTTATTCAACACGCCGGCGCTCAATCGTATATTTTCTACTTCGAAAAACAGGAACACATTTTCATGGCCATATCTTTGTAAACTTGTGCAAATTTTAATCCAGTAGAGTTTGTCTGTGGAAAAAAAGATTTGCCAAAGGGTGGTTTGGAAGCCTCCCACATGCTGTGCTTAATTATGTCGGTCGACGTTCAATGAGCTGATCTATGGCTCGATCTATTTTTAATTTGCCGCTTCAACTTGCCAACATATTCAATCTTTTAACAGCTAGTAGGCTAGTAGATGAATAGAAAGCTCACAAAAAGTATCAAGCATCAGTCGTGATTTATGGATGAGCCGAAAAATTGGCTGTTTAATGTACAGTGTAGGAAGAAGCTCGTGTCCAAGGGAAGTGAATTGAATGCGGCACTCATGGCGGTAGAATTCCTCTGAATGTCTCCACTTCGAGAGACAGAGAGCATGTTCATGTGCATCATATTGTGTACATGTATGTAGGTTTTTTTAAAGTTATTTAAAATATGTTGATCTCCGTCTATCAAAGTTTCAAGGAGAAAACAGTTTGACACGGAATTTGGAAGCATAGCACACGTTGCCCTTCTAAGGCGATGATTGATCGATCATACATATTCATTTCTTCCTATAGCAGGCTTTTACGAACACTGGAAATTGACTACTGAAATCGACTATTGTTGCTTTACAAAGGGCATCCCCTACCAAAATTGAAGTTTGAATTGTATACTTTTAGTATACAAAGAGTATACATTGTCTGTGTTACATAGCTCATGTGTATATATTTTGTATACATCAAATATACATCAAGGGAAACTTCAGCTTTCTTGTCTGTAGTGATGTATACTTTTTGTATACATCATGGTTAAGGTGAGTTGCTTATGTATACATTGTGTATAGATCAATGTTGAACTGTTTGATAAAAGACCAATGATGTATACTTATTATATACATCATTGCTCAATGTGAAAAGAACAATTATCACCATACTCTTTACAGTATACTATATGTATACAAAAACAGCAAATGATTTGGACAAAAATGCAAGGATGTATACCAATTGAATATACCACAAAAGTCAGCTGTATTTCTATGTAATTTTGATTGCATCGATACACATGCAGACAAAAAGCCGTAAAGATCAGCACAACAAATTGCAACTGACATTGATTTAGTATTTGCAGTTGGTTTGCTTTCTAAGAACAGCTATTAAACAAAATTAGAAATGCATTTGTAAAAGCACTAAGTACTAGATTACTGAGCGGATTGCATTTGATACATGCTGTACATAATATAAAACAATTAATACCACTATAATGGAATAAACTGTTCAGTCTTATACTGATTGGGAAATATTCCCAAAAACAAAGTATTTTCATTTCCACAGTTCATGGGAAAGCATCTTCCAAAAATGCTCTCCAGTGGAACAGGAATTAAATCATTTTCTTTCCTAACTACTGGAAGAAAGTGAGGTACAACTGCACCAGTGTAGGGTCATTGGTGATACAATTTCCTTATTTGATGAGCGGGGAAGGTTGTTTAGGAAATGAAAGATGTTGCGAGCAAGCGGGAAAAACGAGGACAGACTGGTGAAAGGGGGCCTCATGCAATTTCTGAATTTCTTCACAATGTTTTTATCCTTATCACTAATTAGGAAGATAATTATTTTGTACATGGTGTGTTTGCCTCTTTTGTGTGAGGTAAATTATGCTGATATTCTGGCAACAAAGAGTTTCCAACGGTAAAAGCATGCACATCATTATGCCCTGTGTGTAAACATCTGTTGGAGAAGCATTTGACAGCTGAATTTAACCTCAAGTTTCTCTTCCAAAGTGGTAAATACTGAATGCTTGATTCACTGAGTCATGAAACGTTGACATCTCAGGGTGCCTTATGTGTTTGTTTCCCTTACAAGCAAGGTTGGTACAAATACAAATACGCTTACTTAGGCAAGCCATTTGGTATACAAAAAAAGTAACTTAAATGCACTGTTTGAAACAAATTCCAAGTCACACAAGAATGTTGAGGGCAGTAGTTGAAAATACTTGAGCATTTATTTCCACTGTAACCTTTCTGTTTACCTCATGTACTGCAAAACACTCAGCTCACTGTTGTGTTTGTAGCGCTAATTGAGAAAATAATTCATCCACCGCTTCCACTGGCAAACAAGAAACTTACACAGTTTGTTAGTTGATCCTGCTGTAAAAGGTAACTCCTTGAAAACTTCCTCTATACCCCGTTTTGTGAAGTGAGAGAGCGAAGAAGAAATATGCAAGTGAAGTGTTTGCTCATTTTCGGATTTGACTATTGCAGTAGTGTTTTCTTTCACTTGGATCACTTTATGTTGATAAAACCACACAGAAAGGTTTCCTCTTGCCTCTGAGTACTTATAATGGTGGAAATAAGCCGTCTATTTTTCAGGAAACCTCTTGTTTTCCCAATCGATCCATTGGAATTGAGTACTTCAGCCTCCATGTTGAATTTGAACAAGCTAGTTCCCAGGAAAGCCGTGAAGTCATTAAGGCATGCGCAACTCGAATTGAACGTCACATCGCGTGTGTAAACAATGGGAGAGTGTGATTTACTCTGCTATAAAGTTTGATTCCCCGGGATTTTACGACTAAAACACATCAGTTGAGGAGAAGAAAACGGACAGACACATAGTTTATGAACCACAAAATGTTCCAGGCTGGCTAGAAAGAAAGGTTACATGTAGATGTTCAAATGCTAGTTTGGATCACGATGCGCAAGGGTGGTAACTTACTTTTTGAGCGGTACCGTAGTAGACAAAACAATAATTAACCAACAAATTTTAGAGGGTGGCTAGGGGAAAGGTGGCCATCAAACCTACCCATGGGATTGTGCAAAGAAAATGGTGCCTTACATGCAACAGTCCTAAATTTTAAAAACTTAATTTTCTCCCTCTTAAAACTTGGATACAACTATTTTGAGTTTAGAAGTTAATTTAGAAAGCATTACAATGCTTAGTTTACAAAAATTTAATATATCTACTGTGCATTCAGGTTATTTTTGCTGTTCTTGACTTCATTTGTTTATCAATTAAATTCAAAAACATGTACCGGTAAGTACATGTAGACAGCAGTCAGTGGGGTAAATGCCCTGTTAGCACCACGTTTATATGCTGGACTCCACTTTCTAGGATCTTAAGTTTACGCTAATTTAACTAACAAGTTTGCTTTGAACTGTATAAACATGTTGTTGTTGCTTTCACAGCTGCATGGTAGAGCACTTGTGTATAGGCAAATGAATCAGAACAATATTCTCAACAGTCATTTCAATACTTACAATTGAAAAGTTTCATTGAAAACTGGATTTAGTGTTCTCTTGATAGTCTTGGTCTTCAGCTTGCTGTTCTTTAGTACATCAGGAATGAGCTTGATCTTGACATAAGGATCAGAGAGACCATTGGGGTCCATGGGAATAAGATTCTTTGCTTCACGAACTGCAGCGGACAAGAGAACGAGTGATGATAATAATGATAATAATAACTTTACAACTTAGTTTATTTATTTAAAAATTTAACCCAAATATTTTACATGTTAAAACCTTTAACTATAAGAAAAAAAAGTTAACCGAAACTAAAAATAGTGGCCATGAAGATGAAAACTACCCATGAGGCCACATAAATTAATAATTACTGAAGTGGTTCAGGAAAACACACGTTGGGCTCACTAATTAGAGACCAAAACCCATAATGCATGCACCAGCTTATACAGCAGAAAATCCTTTAACAAATCTTGATACATACATACATATTTAATAATCCTAGGAGTCAGTAGACTATACAGGATACTAAAACAGTCAGCGACGAAACAGAAGGAAAAAAAAACCTAATTCACAAGCTAAAAATAGAGTAATATTTAGGTTAACTTATACGACAAATAAAGGTTTTTTTACGTGTACAGTGTAGCGTCAGTCTACTCTTCAAAAGACAATTTTCTATGTACTACCATGATCCTACACTGTAAATGTAAGTTTTACCATTCCTTGGACTCTAATGATTAATATATATAGTATATTCCAATTCTATTTCCTCTTCCAAGAAAAAATTCAAGTCTTCAATTCTGTGAAGAAACTACTAAAAATGTAACATTAATGAGTCATGTCAAAAAAAGGTTTTTAAACGAAAATTAGTTAGTATGCTCTTTGAAATATTAAAAGACAAAGATGATTACCTTGATGCAACCATGATAACACATGAGATGAAATTTCGAAATCCTAAACCTTAGCTTCTTTCAAAGCTTGCATTAAATAGATTTGTCTCTCTCGCTTTGACTTACACGTATTTTTCTCCCCTAATTATCTGTAATATCTGATTTGTAATAGAATTAATTTAGCACACCACGACTAGCGTTTTTTGCTAACTGCGTGCCAAGAAATTGTACAGTCAATGTGTCTTGTCTTGTCATGCTCCATGGTTTCAGTTAATTAAGTCTCCTTGCCATGGATATTAATTTTACTCTTTCTTTTGAACAGTGTGCAAGTTAATTTGTGCAGTAAACAAATAAAATAGTAAAGTAATACCATACTAAAGTGACAACTTTGTACAAGTATATACCTCAAGGCAACAAGTAACTAACCGCCGACCGGTTAGCTCAGTGGTTGAGCACTGGACTACCGTGCAGGAGGTCACGGGTTCAAACCCCAGCCGGACCAACACTCGGGGTCTTAAAATAATTGAGGAGAAAGTGCTGCCTTTGTAATGACATCTACAAATGGTTAGACTTTCTAGTCTTCTCGGATAAGGACATGAAACCGTAGGCACCGTCTCACAACTCTTCATAATTCTCTGATTCTGTGGGACGTAAAAGAACCACTAGGGACGTAACAAAACTCTGGCAGTGACCACTCCTAGTGTCTGTCTTAATTTGATATTGACATTACAGGGGCACTCATAACTCAACTTCATTAAAGTGCCTATGAAGCGAAATTTGTTTCTCACTAATTTTAAAGTTTAATCCATAAAACTCAACATTCCAAAATTTGAGGTGCTCTTGATTAAAATTGGTGATTTTACAAGTGTTTGAAGTTGGCTATTTTGCCCTCAAAAATGGCATTTGAACCGCGTGGCCAAAGAGACACGTGACAGTAGCTGTGACGTAATTTTGGGGAAAAGTATTCCAACTATTTCACTATATTTCTTAAGCACAAACACATTTTTGTACCCAAAATGACACATCATAGAATTTCGCAAATAAAATCGACCCAGACCCCTGAACATTTTTAAAGGCAAAATAGCCCAACTTCAAATGCTCGTAAAATCGCCAATTTTAATCACGAGCACCTCAAATTTTGAGATTCTTGCATTTTTAGGGGTAAACTTTAAAATTACAAGAAACAAATTTCACTTCATAGGCACTTTAACTGTAAACTGCGTTATATGCGGTCTGGCAAAGTCCCCCGGCCAGTGTTGTAATACACATTTGAGTATTGCATAGAAAATATACAATATAAATGTGATAATTATATTATTATTATTATTATTGTTATTATTATTATTACAAGCTTTGCAATGCATGTCTAACTGAACTAAGCTAAGCACTACATTTGCTACAGATATCAAGTATGCAATGCATCCCAAATTGCACCATTCTACTGTTTTAGAGCTCAGTTAAAAATGCAGGGTTCCAGATAAGATCTTAGGCAAGGTGTCAACAAGGAATTCCAATGGGTCTAATTCCTACTGCTCAAACAAAAGCATTATAAATTTTCTATTAATTTGTCAGGTCATGTAGCTGACCTTGTAGGGTTTTTGACCTGAGGACCCTTTGTCTGGTTCATTACAGTCAAGTCAGGTCAAGCGTACCCCCCTAGATTACATTAATGAGTTGATTATTTGAACATTGAACCCGTTAGTTGTTTCAAATAATGCAATCATTTTTTAAATATTCGATTCAAACTTCGAATGCTGATTGTATTGAGCGAAAAAAAGATGCTTCTTATATGGGAAATCGAAGCGTCCAACATGGCGTCCAACGGTGAATGGAAGTTATAGGTGAAAAACGGTATGGTAAATGTTATTATCGAGCAGTTTTTTTATTGCTTTCTACATCCCATAGAGCTTGTAGAAGTGTTATTCGTGATAAAAGGATTTCAGGTGAAGTTCTAGCAAGTTTTCGCGTACATTATTTTGGTTGTTTACAATGCTGTATGCAATCAGCTGTGTTTAATTTTGCTCCGTACAAATTTATTATTTTTAAGATTCCTCGGAAAGAACAATATTGTTGGATTTTAAAGGGCTAAAAAAGGTGTCCTCTATTAAAATAGATGACAGAATTAAAGTCTTGTTGGTCGAACGCGTTTTTCAAACACATCTACGAACATAGTCCAATCAGCAATTGAAGTTTGATTTGAATAATTCAAAAATGCTTGCATTATTCGAAACGACTAACGGGTTCATGTTTAAATAATCAACTCGTTAATGTACTCTAGGGGGTACGCTTGACCTGACTTGACTGTAAAAAGAGTGCATGCAAGCATAAATATGTCTGCATGCACTCTTTAATGAACCAAACAAAGGATCGAATCTCCTGAGTATCATCACATGATCTGTATTGGGAAAACAAAATGTACAAGCAAATAAGGTCTATAGACTATCTGGTTTTGGGGTCACAAATTTACTCACTGACTTGATTGCATGTGAATCTTGCCACAAATTGCTGCACAGAAATGGCCACCATCTTAGAAAGATGTTCTCAAAGCTCACATTCGTTTCTGCTTCATTTTTGTCCCACAAAAGGTGTTTGGATGAGTCACATCAGAGATTTTTCTGACTGTATGTCGAAATCTAAACCATTTGATAAACATTTCCTTTTGCAAACAGTGAGCAGAGCTTACCCACTGATAGGTGTGGGCATTGTATTTGGTTATTTGGAACAAATGGACTATTTTCATCTCAGTGACTATGTTGGGTGTGTATGGTCAAGCAATCACCTTTGCTGCGAGAGAGCAGGGTTCAATCCCTGGCTGAGCACCCTACCATGGCCATTTTTTCTCCTTTTCTCTTGTTCTGATTTTTTTGTTTTTGTTTTTGTTTTTTTGTTTGTCTGTTTGTTTGTTTTTTTTTCAAATATCAAGTTATTATCAATGCAGAGTGGATTTTGCAATTCTATAGGGATGTCTTTCGATAGCAATTCTGTGGATATTCACCACAGACTCAAACATCATTATAAGCACAATATGCACAATGTAATAAAGGACATCTGGACTTCTCTTTTCTTTCGCTTGTTGCTAAATGAGTAATACAATATTGTTGTCTCTAAAAATAGAGTAATAACAAATGATTGTTTATACAAATCTGAATTATACCAGACAAAAGTAAAAAAGAAAGCAAAACATCGTTATTTCTGAACCAGTTACTAAATAAGCCCGGATAAAGTAACATGAAGAACACTACTACTAGACAAAGATTAATGTAATTGTAAAGTTTAACACTTTAATGCGAAATAGGAATCTACAAAAAGGTGTCTCGAGACATAACACAACCTGAGGAGGGAACAATAATTACTGATGCGTTGATAAAAACATTCGTCCAGTTTTAACAAAGCATTACGAAAGGGAATAACAATTTGGCACAACTGGACGCAAACACAGATGTCACGAAAGTATTTTAATTTAAACGTCTCTTATCAATTTACATTTATTGGTCGTCGATATGCTAAATACATGAAAGAAATGGGAAAAAAATCATTGATTTTCAATGCTCATAAACAACAAAACAGTAATTCTTATGTCGTAAAAATCTCCAAGATCACAATAGGCACCATGATTAAAATTCATATAAAATTATTTTGGGGGCACATCTCAACATCAAAAGGAATTCGAGCGTAGCAGGTGACAAGAATATAAGTTATGACTTGAAGAGGTGGAAAGCTAAATTTGCTTAGGTACTTAGTAAACAGGGAAAAATAAATTAATCTGTGTGTTTTAAATATCGTGTGAGCAGAGCTGCACAAAACCGTGTTTCGGTTAACCTACGGTCGCAGATTAAGACTTAGATAATCTCGTATAATATTCTATCAAAATACGACTGCGATCAAAACGTGAGACAAGCCATCTCTCACTTTACTACATATTTAATATGAATGAACATGCAAAGTTCTATGCATGACAACATACCCTCAAGTTTGAGAGTCCGTTCACCTCCTGTTCCCTCGATCTTAACTTTCAAGTGAATTCGCCCTCTTCGTTCTGTGTGATCTGCACCACAGAGTTTTGGGATGTACTTCTCGCATCTCTTATGTGCATTCATTTGACAACCTGACAGAAAGAGATGAGGCCGAAGGGATAATCAGGCAAAGATGACCGCTCGATTAATCGGCCAAAACTCGCACAACTAGCTAACACTGATGTTACGATTAAGAAACGAAAGTTCATAACTACCGTCGCATTGGATTCCCTGGTGTATGAGACCGTATAAGAGGGATCCACAATGGTCGCAAAATGTGGGGCTCCCGTAGGTATGAACTCTAAATTTGTGGTCTGATTCTGGGAACTGAAATAGAAAGAAACACCAAAGTCAGCTTACAATTAGCCGAAACGCTCAGAGGGATTTACAAATCTCCACTAATTACTCCAGGAGAATATGGAAAACGAAACTTGAAGCGCAAAAATACAGATCGAAAAATTCACAAACATTTTTATTATTTAAGCTTACCCCACCACCGATCACTGCTTCGGATCCAGGACAAACAAACGACACAAATTCATGGCAGCGTTTATGCACCACAAAGGAGCAGACTGCAAGGAAAAACAGACTTTGAATGAGATAAACGAAAGCATTATGCCTGTGCTTTAAACCAATTCACAACGTCACGCATTTAGTACAGTGTAAAGCTTATTACGGTATGCTAAAATGTCGATACCCATAAACACAAAATCTTCAAAATCATCAACCGCATATACCTTGGCATTGATATCCCTGTTTTCCGACAAAGCCCCTGAAAAAAAAAAAAACACCACAAAGAAAATATAAATGACATCATCCCTAGCAAACAAAACCCAACCTTTCCCCAACCACTACGTGGACTTTTTTTCGCGAAACACATCCGAAACACACGGCTGATAACAACACGACACTAACACCCGCTGAAAACACTTGCCAAATAAAATCCTTGCAATGGCCGCAGAAAGTCGGCTGCCTAAAGAACCGAGCCAAAAACTTATGGTCCTTGACTTCGGCGACATTTCTCTGCTTAAAAGCACCTCGTCTGTTGATTGCCCGTGTTATTTTAGTGCTCCCTGTCTCCGCCATATTTCAGCTAACTCCACTCAAACCATCTGCACTGCTTTGGTGTTTTTTTCGCTGGAGTGTGTGACGTCACGAGCTCATTTTCCTTATTTGGATGTGGTACATGGTGGGGCCAATTTTTTTCTTTCACCCAAAGATCAAGACGTAAACACATTTTTCAATCCACGCATATATATATTAAATCCTTCACTTCCAAGGCGCCAGCTAACCAGAGGACAAACCTCAAAGTGCTGTTTTTCCGAAATTACAAAGAAAGCCATCTGCCTTTCAGGGACAGTGTGACACAGTGGTAAGGATTAGGTCACACACAATTTCAACCACCTCTCGAACTTAACTGACTCTTATGACGAATTATTTCGTTGATTGTTGTGAAATTACGTACCCTTAATGGAAAACCAACCTTTTATTCTCGTTCACTATTTTTAGTATGCCATGCCAATATGATCTCGTAATCGGCTTAAGTTGCCATAAGCTATAAATTCCGAATCGACCGACACTAAGGGACAAATCAAATTGGTTACATCTGCAAGATATCGACCGAAGCCAATATACCGCCGTTTTGCAATGCTATTCCCGGCAATACGAAAAACACTAACTCGCCCGGTTTACAAACGTACAGCTGCGGAACAACTTATATCGGCTGCATATAAGCAAAATACGTTTTTCAGTATTTGTCTGAATTTATTTCCTTAATATCATCTCTGCGAATATCTTTATCGCCACATCTATAATCTATAATCTTATATAGTACAGTAGTTAGAAGTATTTTCCGAAGTTCAATATATGCAAATAAATTCATTGAGTCGTTTTTTTTTCCTTTCTTTCAATATTGTCAATCATTTTGGGCAAAATTCAAAAGCATTTCCTCAATTATGAATGCAAAGTACAATACAAGTTCGTTGAGTGCAATGCATACAAATATCTTTTTCTTACCACGCATGAAATAGCTAAAAATGAACCTGTTTGAAACAACCAGGCAACAATAATACTCTTAAATGTCCCACGTTGATTTTTATTGTCACGGTCTCTGGGTGAATTAATATTTTTGTTGCTTTTGCTGAATGTTGCTAATGAAAAGTTGCGATGGAATCCATAAAACCGAACCGGCGATCAGGTCCGCTTAATTAATTTATGGTCGTTTTGCGGGAATGGCTTGCCAATCGCAATCAGACTGAATTACACCAGTTCGCAGATCATCCATAATAGACTCTAAACGTAAGTTAATTAAAGCGACGAAGTGCGTTTCCAATAAAATCAATAATTCTTTGAACGCTAAATAAATATGTATTCAGAGCTTTAAATAGGAGGAAAGTACACGGACACAGTAGTCCATCCTATTATTATTATTATTATTATTATAACTTAATAATTTTACAATTATTTATTGTTTTGTAAATATTGAATGAATTGTTGAATAAAGTTTTTATTTATTATTAAAAATTATTATTCTTGATCAAAAACGATTTCTTGAAACAGAAGCAAGCGAATATTAACGTTTCGGCGTCATCATGACACCATTCTCAAAGCAAAATGAATAAGTAATGCGAAGATTTGATTTCTATAGTCTCTACAAATTAACATAATAACAAAGGGTCACAAGTTCTTCAAGTGAATACCTTTGCGCGAATCGAGTCCGACTGAACGTTTAGGGATAGTTTGAGTTTTCTTATAAAAAGCATCTCCTTAATTAGGCAATCAAATTTGTTAGAACTTCTAGTGAGCACGTGAAATTGTTCTGAAAGAAAAGATGGTACGTTCGAGTTATGTTCGCTAAAATAATGTTTATAAATTGACTACGATTTTTGTTTGTGTCCATCAACGCGTTCGTGGAGGTGGCCGCGAGTGTAACCAACATCAGTCCTACATCGCACAGGGTATATTGAAATTTATAAACTAAACATTGTTGGTTATTATTATTATTATTATTATTATTATTATTATGTTTCAACTATTTATAAAGCAAGATTTTAGACTAGTTTTTATCACAATTTCTGGAAGCTGAGCCATTACTTTTTACAAATATTTTAAAGCTTCAGGTTAAACATGTTTTTAAGCCACAAGAAATTGAATACGAAATTTTTTTTGCTGAAAGTGTACATAAAACTTAAGAATGCGTAAGATTTTGTTAAGAGTTGATCATTTCATTATTATTATTATTAAATATTATTATCATTATTATTACTATTACGTCTTACATAATTTTTTCAGTATATTTTCCATTCTTTATTCAGATGCCTTTAAAAATGAAGTTTTCTTAGTAATATTTTTATAATATTTATACAGATTATAATTATGAATATCATGTTTTTAGCATTCTAGTAGATCATATATTGTACATTTAAGATTGTTTGAGAATTTGTTAATAAAGATTATTATTATTATCATTATTATTAACTTAATAATAATAATCTTTATTAACAAATTCTCAAACAATCTTAAATGTACAATATATGATCTACTAGAATGCTAAAAACATGAGGATTTTTTATCACACCATTAGTTGTATTGGTGTTCACACATTATTATTATTATCATCATTATTATTATTATTGTTGTTGTTGTTGTTGTTGTTGTTGTTGTTTTGAGGGGGAGTGGGGTATTCCTCTCTTGGAATCTCTCACCGTGGGCTCCTGCACGTGGGTACAGTCAAAAGTGATACATGTTCGTTTATTGAATAAAATTGGGTCTATTTTTGGCGAAAGTAACAACAACAACAACAATCTTTTTTTGTACTCATTCTTGCGACGAAAAAAATAATTTGATAAATCATTTTTAGCTTCTGTCAAGGTTATTGTTAATTAGTTACTTATCTTAAATTTAAAATTTAGTTGTTACTTTTATTCCTAACGGTCACTTCTGAAGATGTATGTCGAAACATACGAAACGTCAAGTTAAACGATATAGCTTTATTTTTGTTTCCCAACAATGCGTTCTATTGTCATGTTTATCACCGTAGTTTGTGTGTTATTTCTTGTTAAGCTACGATGGCCAAAGACAAAGAGTATTTATGATAATGAAAAATTAAAGGTAAAAGCGGTACTGGCTGCCTGGAATAACCATAAGGGCTAGCGGATCTACCCGGTCAATATCCGATATAACATGGTGGGCCTAGCCTCCTTCGCAGCCGTTGTTTGTGTCAGTCTTATTCTTCATTCCCACACCAACGTCTGCTGAACCGAGCCGGACATTCCATTCCAGGAACTGACCAATCACATCGCAGCTTTTAAATTTCGGTAGCTAAGTTCCCGTGGCCTCTTCGCGGCCGTTGTTTGTGTCAGTTCTATTCTCCCTCCTGATTGGATACTCAGACACAATGGGAATGGAATGTTCGGCTCGGTTCAGCAGACGTTGGTGGGGAGGGAGAACAGGACCGACACAAACAACGGCTGCGAAGGAGGCTAGCTCTGGCCGAACTAGGTAGTTAAATTGAGTATCTTTCTGATGAATAGGGCCAACATTAACCGGGCCAAGCTTCAGGTATCTAACTAGTGTAGCCACTTTCAGTTGTCCTTGTTAACGTAACTGCAATAAAAAGGAAAAAGTTTCAGCCAAGAACTCCCCCACCCCTCTACCCCTCTCCCCCTCCCCCTCCCCCTCCCCCTCCTCCGATGGAAAATGCAACACCTACACCCACGCCATTGCCGGCTATTTAGATTTATTTTTATTTTTAATAGAGATTTTTTCATTTCATTTTAGCCCAAACCCTGAAGACCGATTGGCCTCTAACTGCTTGTCCCTGGGCAGGCGCTTTACTGGGTGGGCTAGTGCTGGCCTGTGTGGCAGGCGTAAACGGGGAGGAGGATTGGGAGCGAGAACTAATAACGAGAGGAAAAATGGTGGGGACATTTTCTCGCTCCGACCCCCCCCCCCCCCCCCCCCCCTCCCCTCTCAGTGTTTGCCAGGCTAGACGAGTGCCGCTCAAAATAGTCCTTGGTGTATTAGGCCTCCATCTTTTATTTTCAACATGGACACATGTAATTTGAAAGTGACCAAATTCTAGCGGTTTTCTCCAGAACGCGAGCACATGCATGACTAATAATCACGATACTGGTCCTTCAGGGTCGTACAGCATCACTACACAATGTCATATACTTGATTTAAGGGGAATATGAGGAGGTATAGACGGTTCCGTATACGGATCAGTACATGACAGGGTAGGCCAAGAAAATATCAGGATCGTGTAGACTGTACGTATGAGTCAGGATCCTGTTATAGGAAACAACCGTATACTAATCGTGTACTGTATGCGCCAGCGGGCAATTCAATTCACACTTGATCGTCATCTTCTCCGTCAGTACATCACCCGTATTCCTCATGGAGTCATAGACTAATATCACGCTTGTTGTGAACAATATATTTGCCCGTCCAGCCTCGTCCACAAAACGAGCAAACACAAAGGATCTTAATCCAATGGGAGCTAGAGCTCATCCTGATGAGGAGTCTAGACGGGCAAAATCTATTGTTCATGCATCAGAAATGTGATATCGGTCTATCATAAGCTCGAATACTTTTAATTTCGTTTCTTACTGTACAGTGCTGCCTTCAGTTGGCTAACAATCAGTTTGTCTTAATTAAAAAAGCCACCACTGAGTTAGATTGATTTGGGGGTTAAGATGAGGTCAAGGTGGCGGCAGCTATGTGACTTCTTTATTTAGTTTACCAGTGATGCTATGTTTATGATGAAAAGAAAGAGAGAATCGTTTTGTTGATTCGATTGAATGGGAATGGTATGAGGGCTCAATAACTTTTCCGTATGAAATTTAGTATTTTTAATTTTCCGGGGCAATTATACACCAGTTTTTCTATGCTTTGGTCATAACAACCAGAAATTATTTTCCCTATACAAATACTAACAAGGGAGGTTAGATCGCTTTTACGTTGAAGTCCCTTAGAGCGGTTTTATGCCGGAGGGAAAGTAATTTGCACTTTAATTGGTTCTGTTTTATCGGAAGTCATTTGTGATTGTTTAGCCTGAGACATTCACGCCACTAGCCTCTACCAATGACATGCATTAATCGTGGCTTCCAAGTTTATAACCCTTATTTTTTGGGTCCTTTTTGTTTTGACGCATTATAATTACTTTTTTGCGAACCAAAATCGATGTTTATCTTTTCGCTTCTTTCTTTTCTTTTTCTTTCTTTTTCTTTATTTTCAATTATTTCAGTAGCCTAGCTTCTTTATTAACTTTCTTTGTATGGAACCGTGTCTGGCTAACTTTTCAGAAAAGAGGAAACAATCAGTGCACGTGTGAAACAATGAAAGGGTGTCAGGTGAACGGTAATATCAGCCATCAGTTCGGCAAGATTGGATGTAACTCTCCACGGAAGTACTGTGGTCAAAATTTCCAAACTGAGGCATCAACGAAAAGATCTATTCTTTCTGGATGCATTCATGATTGCTTGACGAAAAACACACCCTACTTTTCTTCAGATTTTGATTTCAAAATATGGTTTCGGGCCCGTTAAATTACCGGGACTATATCTGTTGTTTGAAACTGAAGGGATCAAAATTGAACAATTTAAATGGCTATACGTACTGGTAGTCCATAAGGCTTTCTATTTGTAATCACCCGTTCTTTATCTAAACAATCGACAAAAACCTTCACACTAAAGACTTTGTAAGACAAAAGTTTAATTCCTCGAAGAAAACTTCAACCGAAAACGCGAAAGATTTTTCTACGTTGTGGCTTTTTGGTCACTGTAAAGTCTCTTCCTCTAAATTCGTTACAAGTTTCGAAAGTTACTTGTTCTTTTATCTTCTTTAGATACGCGCTTTACTGTAATTCATTTCTAAGGAAATGGATATATCGAATCTTTGATAAATTTTCCATGACAAGTTGAAAAGCTTTCATATGCACAGTTGATCGATGCACGTTTTGCCTGCCTTTGGCAAAGAGATACTTTTCTGTTGCAAACAATAGCTTTCTGATTTTGTTGATACGTAGCCAGATCAGGAAACTACATACCATACATGCAGAAAAAGTACATTTTCAAGTTCAGTGTAATGAATGAACGAGTTTGATAATATGGACGAGTTTCCCGTAAGCATTATTTTGCAGTTTTTCATTAAGGGACAACGGGAAACGATTATAAATTCAGCAGTTCGGCGAAAACTTGATATTTTTAGAAATTTTATCATTAAATCATCAGAAGATAATAGTTTTTAAAACGAAAGGCTAATTAAGGGGAATAGAAGAAACTGGTTCTTTTACTAAAAGCAATTCTGGGCCGTAATGTCGTGATAATCAAATGCAAAACCGAGCCCGAGGAAAAAAAGTACATATCATTATATTTCGGAAAGAAATAAAAAAAAAAAAAAAAAAGAATCAAGGAACAACAATTAAAAAGAAGCTTCATTTACTTTCAGAGACCAAAACATCCGTAAAATGACCATTACCGGCAAACGTTGATGAAGTGACTGACGAAAAAAACCTAGCAAATTTTTGCATTCGTTTATCACCAAACTCCAACGAACTTCACAGGTTAATTTCTCCAGTCAACTATTTTTCAATTTTCAGTCGAATGCAGTCCTTAAGTCCGAACTTGTACGGATGCATCAAGCCTTCATTCTGGACCACTGTTTTAATTAGAAGTAAATCGGAGTAAAATAATGCTTTGAGAGTTGTAGCCAAAACATACTAACCCGTAAATGCTGATTTAAATCGCGATTGCGACGGACTGAATCACGAAGTTCGCATGCTGATAACAGATAAAGCCATCCCTAAAAACTGAACTCGATTTTAAGACGACATTACTGCTCCATAATGACGGCTAGTATGCGAGAGCGGCACTCAATGAATTGCCGCAGGAAAATTCAGCCAGTTGAAAGCCGGTATTTGAGACGACATTTTTATTACCGCGATTCCAGAACTTTGCGATAAGCCAACTTACTGAGTTTCATTTAGACTAGGCGTACACAGCACTGATGTTAGTCCCTTGTAGTTCGTAGGGACAATAAAGCGAGCGAAACACGCCAAAAAGCGCGAAATTGTCCATCGCGCAGATACGCCACTCGGAAGGTAATTTTCGCGTGAAGTCGCGTGTATCGCTTACTTTCAGGCTTGCCCCAAGAAAAATAAGAGACAACTCGTAACCTAAGTTTGAATATATGAATGATCATCGAAGTTATGAACACTACTTAAGCAGTAGTGAAAATAAAGCCTGAAAAAAAAATCAGGCTTGTACGGGAATCGAACCCACGACCTCTGTGATACCGATGCAGCAGCTCTACCAACTTAGCAAATAAGCCAATTTGGAGCTGGTCATTTAATTGGTCCATAATATACCCATGAGGGATGAAAATGTGAGAATGAATATATGAAAATCATATATTTGAACCGCGGATTAAAGAATCAATATGTGAATGGTCATCGCAGTTTTGAACGATCACATGGAATTACAGTCAAGGGAAGTCGCCCGAACGTCATCTCCCCCCGAAGTTAGGTCGTCCGAAATAGGGAGTTACGTCGCCCGATACTTTTTATGTGTGATTCAGGTAACAAATATACATGTCCTTCAATGAAATAACGTCTAGTATTTCAATAACCGACATACAGTTGATAGCTTCCATAATCAAGGCACGTGTTGAAGCACCTGTTTCATTTTAACGATGTTGGATCTTAGTTTTTATCGACCACAACATTCAGGCGAGGTTTTACGGTTTTATTCTTAGCGATCGTAACTTGGATCTAATTGAAGTGAAGGAAAGTGTTGTTATCACAGTTTCATTAAAATTTGAATGTTTTAATCTCGCAAACCGTGCAACCATCTAGTATCAGTTTAGTAAATAACGGACAGTTGCCTTGAAAGATGTATTATGTGTTGCGGTTTCGATTGATGGGATCTTTCGGCGTTCTGTTTCAGGTCAATGAAATTAGAAAATGCAGGAAATGCTTAGCAATGTATCGAAATTTCGGACGACATTACTCAGTATTTCGGGCGACGTAACTAAGCATTTCGGGCAACAACATAAACCTTATTTCGGCCGGGCGATTTCGGGCGAGATGACGTCTGGGCGACTTGACCGGTTACCTTATGAACACTACTTGTGAAATACCGGTGCAGCATTGAGCTGACAAGCCAATTGGGAGCTGGTCAGGCTTTATTTTCACTACTGCTTAATGCTCATAACTGCGACGATCATTCACATATTCATTCTTTAAGCCGCAGTTAAAATGTATGATATTCATATATTCATTCTCATAGTCTAAGTTGCGTAAGCTAATTTGTTGGACTTGCCCCGCAGCCTACGGCATCTCTAATTCACGGAACCCACGGAACCAGCCTGCCTTACGATTCATTGCGGCCTTAACGTGCAGTGTGACCACTATTCTCAGTCAGAGAGACTGCTAAATATAAATATATATTATTTTTACACTTCATTCAAATTTCCCAATTTTGCACCTTACCTAAACATTGCTAAATCACCTAACTGTTTGTTCTTCTCCTCATATTAATTACATCCCCAAAAAATGTTCCTTCACATTTCTCTAAGCTTTTCGCTGTCAAACCACAGGTAATGTTTATTGTGCGTTTTTGTGTTGATTTCATTCTTTGTATACGTTTCGAAAGTCCAATCATACTCTCAATTGTTGCATATAGTGCTCATTTCTCAACTGTTGATTCGTAGTGCTCATTACCTGACTCCAAGAACACAAAAAAAGCTCAATTAATATTCGTACTATATTATGCTATCGAACACTGAATTTCAGTATTTATGTGATTACAATGTATAACTCGTGTGCTAGCCTTGACTTGATTTAATAGACTTCAGACATGAACACCAATGTACACATAATCTTCAATAAATGTGCGCTTAAGTGAAAGTGCTTTCAGTCCCTTTTTAAATAACTACAGTAAATGTCCTGTGGCCTTTAGGGGGTGCAAAGGAACAGTTAACAGTTACAGGAGGACTGATGGTGGGGTGAATATATTACCTTTTTAGTTGTCGGGATAAAGATCAAAACTGATGAGGTGGCTGCACGTGGCCGAAGAAAGGCGGGCAACATAAGTCGACAGAGAGCACTGGAAAAGTCTGGAGAACGAAGATCTGCGGAACAAGCGGAAACGGTGCCAGATATCCTCACCTTTCACTCAAAGAACAAGGAAGTCAAGAAGATTCTGTTTGGTAATTCTTTGGTATCCTGACCGACGATCCTCGTACAAAGGATATTTTCACAACCACGCCCATGTGCGTTCATCAGCGGGATACTAATCTTCGAGACATCCTTGTTCACAGCACTGCTTCACCACGCCGAGAACAAGAACAAGCAGGAACGTTTCCTTGCCAACGACCCAGATGCCGCACATGTGCGTTCACCGGTAGGACGGCTACCACTGACCACGCGAACGGAGTTGTACACCTCAAAGAACGCCACAGCTGCACTACGACCAGTGCTATGTACGCAATCACCTGTACCCGCTGCAAAGTTATGTACATTGGAGAGACTGGTCGTAGATAGATAGCGTGGTCGTAGCTCGCAGATAGATTCGGCGAGCATCTCCGTTCGGTGGAAGGTTACCAACAACATCAACGGAATCAAAACGGAGGCTTCCTCGTTGCCGAACATTTTAACCTACCGGTTCACAATTCCACTCACGACATGTCAGTATCTGTGGTCAAGCAAGTGATGGGAGGAATTGCCGAGGAGACAGAGGGATGAAATGAGACTGATATTCCGCCACAAGAACTTGGCACCTCATGGAATTTACATCGAATTTAAATTCTGAAATTTCCATGAGGCGACATTGTCTTTTCAGACTCTCTTTTTCACGTCAAATTTCCGCGCTAAGCACGCGCATTCGTGTTTTATTTGTTTCAATTGTTTATTTTTGAAAATCGTGCACGCGACATATTAACCGTTAGCATGCAGGAGCGTTTGTCGTTAACACCGGCGAAACACTGATGATGGGGTTATCCCCGAAACCTCTGACTGTTAAAAATATAGTTTCTGACCACTCAAAACAACAACAAAACTTTCATTTAGCATTTAACTCGAGTGCTACGCAGCAAAAATTATGTTGGACTAAATCCATTTCCTTTGCCGTTATAAGCGGGTCTTCGTAGAGTAGGCACCACTGTTTTTTAATTGCAAAGAAATGTATACCCTACAGAGGCTTTAAACCATATTCAGGTATGTATTTTCTGTTTTACGCAGTTTAGAGGCGGTACTAGCTGTAGGTTCCTCTGGTTCCGTGAGCTAGACGGCTCAGCCTATATAACTTTCAGCTACTCAGCCGCACTTGAAGCGTAATAATACCCCCAGCCCTTACGACAAAAGAAGCTACAGGTCATAGGGACCAATGAAAATAGAGGTCTGGAAGAGGTACAGGATTACTCATCGATCAGGATGGTATGGGCACACTGAAAATATGAGATGGGCCGCACAAATTGAGACTGCCGCCTTAATAAACAAGGACACCGCCTATAAAAGGAAGAGCTCCTCCTCTCTTTGTCACCATTTGTCACGCAATTTGTGCTTGAACGACTTTATTCAATGGGTGATTTTCACGTTACGTTATCGCCGCCACGTTGGAGGACGTAAACAATAGATCTCTCATTAGCTCCTTTTGTTCGTCCTTCAGCATTTGCACGTTGCACCATTGTTATCTGTGTCTCCAGAGATTGGTTGCAAACCACCTATATGGCGGACCCAGTGAGCAAGAAGAAGGGAAGCCAGTAATATAGAAAAAGGATATATAACGGGGTGTGTGTGTCCATCACTCTTAATCGAAGTTACTCAATTCCGATCACTAAAGTTGGAAAACCTGAAGTTTAACTTTCATTTTGTCCGAATGCAATAATTTTGAATTTCTCGTACCAAGAAATTTGAATTTGGCGCCCCTGATGTTGACGGGTCGACGTCTAGAATGAAATGACTGACGGCTCGCCCAGTCCAACGTTCCTTATATAGTCAGTGTCCGTGTTTAGTAGATAAGCACAGGCTTCCCAAGCTTAAAATTCGACTTTGCATCTTTCGTGTATGGGACAGCTTCTGTATACATAGAATTGTGTGGGAAAGTCACCGTTCGTAAAAAAAATGAGTAAATAACTATCTAATTTGAAATAAAGTTTTCCTACCTCAAATGTGTCGCGTACTTGTCTCTTGTACCGATTTTGAAGCCATTCTGACCATACAGGACAGATGCAGAGTCGAATATTTTTGAGCTTGGGAAGCCTATGAGATAAGGTGCCTGAAAAGCCGCTCATCAGTTCATGTTATTTCAGTCACTATTTTGCCAATTCTGAAGAACATGCAAGTGTCTTATGAGGTATATATAGGTATCTGCCACACCAAAGGATATGGCTTTTGATCTGTTTTGACTACTGTGGTCTGCATTTGGGCATCAGGGAGCTTTTAATGGAACCACGGGAGCATATCACAAACGTGCTTTTGTCTCTTTATCACGAAATGAAAAGTGAGAATGGGAAATGACAAAGCGTATCATTTGTACCGAGATTTTACCAGTTCTTTCATTCTTCTCCCATTAACTTCGGAATTGATGGCAAGCGCAAATAACCCGACAACAAAGCCAATGGGGCAATTTCTATACATCTGGAAACGGGCATGGTTTAGAGGCCAAGTCTGAAAACAGGTATGATAAGAAGGCGTGTATTTTGGTCTGAAATTGGGTCAGCATTCCGTGAACCAGGCAGGCGGCGCACCCCCACCAAAAATTCCGAAGGGTATCCCTCTCCCCCGGAGTGAAATTGGTTAAGCTGGATACCCGGGTGGTGGTGCAACGCATTATTGATGCGACCAGTCAAGTAATCAGTGAAGAATAATTGCTTGGCAGAGTCTCGCCTTTGCATAAGCTTGCATTTGGCAAGAGTACATCAATTGCGTGTCCTTCGAGCCACAGGTATCCCAAGCTAGAGGTCAGAAAACTTGAATCGACTCAGTGTAATGTAGATCTTTATACTAAGCGGAGAGAAACTCTCTTCGATTCCTTTACAACACACCGTAACAAATGAGGACATCGCTTTACTCACCGCCATGGGTTTGTTGTTTCTTCTCGCTCGGGTATGAGTGTGAATGAAGCCACAGGCTTAACAAGATCGAGAAGCATACTTGAGTTAAGCTTTCCTCGTACACTGCTTAACTTTTATTAACTGTTCTTGAATTCTAATGATTGTGAAAATTAACTTCATTTTCATAAACATAGGGCTGTTTTGTGTCGTCTGGGCACTAACAGAAATTTTATAAATGAGGTTATGGTTTGAAGAGGTGTTGGTTCCCTGTTGTTTCTGCTGCTTAGGCATTAGAGTTCCCAGTTTTATAAATGAGCATAATTCAAGAAATCCTGAGGTGACCTAGCCATGGACTCGCATTTTTCACCACTTATTGAAGTGGAATAAGCTACTTGTAGACTGCTATCACATCCACGGGGACGAAGTGGTAATACTATGTCATTTTGTCATTCATGGTATCCCTGTGGCAGACTGGTATTTCATCCACAGGGGTTAGGGACAGTCCTGGTTCCTTCATCTCAGGTATCTTTTGGTGGAGTGGCATCCCACCCAAGAATTAAGAAATACTCAACCCGTAGTTGCTTTCAAACTGTGGTGGGGATGCAGGGGATGGTCATCAGCAGTGCCTCATAACCCCAGGGGGGGGGGGGTACTACCTGAAAAATTGGCTGAGGGTATGCGGCTCGCTTCCTGAAAACGTTACCCTATTTCATACCAAAATATGCGATTTTCCCTACCCTATTTCAGACCTTACCAAAAATTCTATACCCTATTTCATGTACATGGTTGACATAAGCATAATTAAAAGACAAAAAAAAAAGGGCTTTTGTTGATGATATTATCACCTAAAGATGAAAAAGTAGCTTCTTCTAAAAAGCATACCCAATTCAAGACTAGAGTATACAAACCATACCCTATTTCAGACCGAAATGGTCAAAATCAATACAATAATTTCAAACAAAAACGGCTAAAAAACCATACCCGTTGGGGTAACACATAGCTATAAAGCCAAATATATAAGAGAGTACCCCCCCCCCCCCTTCAGCTCATAACCAATTTCAAAAGAAGGCATTCCATTCAGAGGAGGTTAACACCCTTCCTCACTCAATACTGGTTATCCTGTGACTGGCACCCTGTTGGGGGTGTTTACATGATACCAGCGAGATTATACTCCAGTTCCCTCTTGCAGCTCTGTATACCTATAAAGCCAAATATATAAGAGAGTACTCCCCCCTCCAGCTCATAACCAATTTCAAAAGAAGGCATTCCATTCAGAGGAGGTTAACACCCTTCCTCACTCAATACTGGTTATCCTGTGACTGGCACCCTGTTGGGGGGTGTTTACATGATACCGGCGAGATTATACTCCAGTTCCCTCTTGCAGCTCTGTATTTGATTACATAATACTGTTGCGAGGTTTCGCTACAGAATGAAAATCTCGCTGTGGTGCAGGAACTGGGGTGAACTCGCACCGGCATGACATTTTTCAGTAGTATCATATAAACGAATACAGAGCAGTGAGAGGGAACTGGAGTGAACTCGCACCGGAGCAAAAGTTGCCCAGGTATGAAACTCACACCGGTGCGTGTTTTCTCATGTAAACAGCCCCTTAGTTCCTGCCAGGATCTGACAGACTAGCCCTCTATCCAAGGAGTATTAATGATACTAGTTGTGTCATGTTTTCCCAATATTCTTCCAGTCTGATAGATAGGGGTAAGGTATTACATCAACAGGGCAAAATGTGAGTTATACAACAAAGATTGTATGATAGATCTAGCCTGTGTGAGGAAAAGGTAAATAAAAGCATTTTTCTTTGCTGATTTCAACATGGTTTGGTGTACTTTTTATTTGTACCGTTATTTAGTGAGCTGTTTTGCAGAAGTCTCAAATTTACACATTAATTGTCGGTAGGGGGTAGAATAGCGATAACAATGGCTTTGCTGCAGGCACTTCCTTTTCCCTACCTCTCGTATCACTCCACATTCTCTCCACTCGCTTCGTGCATGCCCACTTTACCTTTCTCTTTTCCTTTCTAGCACCTGCCATGCAGGTTATGGTAGGTCATGTGTTCAGGATGAACAAAAATAAAGGAATTGTTCACCTTAGTAGATGCGTGACACCTAAATCGATACAAAATTTCAAAAAGAAAAATTATTAAATTGAGAAAAAAGTGTCAAAGTGCCATCTTGTGAAAAATGGTAGGTCATGCTTACTGTATGTTTGCAATTTGTCATAATTTATCTTTTAAAAATTTTACAGAATTAGATTAAAGTCGATAATTATAGTGAAATTAAAAGAACTCTTCTTTAGATGAAAAGTCACAACAATGAGCAAAAAAAAAGTTATATAGAAGTAAACGAACTCACAATAGCAATTATTGGTAGGAATATGTCATGTTTGATTGACAAACTACTGGCTTTTATTCAGTTAAGGTGACTTGCAATAATTACCGGTATTTACTTGTTACATTTCAAGAGTTTGAGATTCTCTTCGATTTCCAGTAAGAACTTGCCAAATTAGCCTCCACAAATCTGAGTATATGTTGTAAAGCCAAAACCAAGACAAAGGGTCCAATCAAACACTGGCATAAGCAGCTTGAGAAACTGATAATATTATTATTTCATCACTACCGTAAGCTTTAAGTCACAATAATTTGTTACGGTTTGGTTTTACTTCTCATCAGTTGGGAAACCACGGGGAGGCTCCGCCCAGAGGTCTGACCCCTTACCCTTTTATATGCCATTTTTGACAGAAAAGGTACCCCTTTCATATACCTTCCATTGACAAATGGTGCCCCTTTCATTTACCTAAAACAAGAAGTCTTCTTGTCATTTTCATGTAGCGTTCAATAAATTAAAACAGTATGGTCATAAGGTATGTGTGTTCGAAACATTTTAATGAAAGGCCCTTTTAAAGACCTACCGGTAAATGGCAGAATTCCCTACCCTTTCATATACTTCGACTCGTGAAATCCCTACCCTTTCATATACCTGAAGCATGAAAAGGGTACCCCTTTCGGGCGGAGCCTCACCGTATAGGCCATTATAGGAAGTGCACCCCCCCCCCCCCCGGTGGGAAACTAGCAAATTACAAGATGCAACTACTGTAAAATTGGCCCTTAGCAACTGTTATCACCAAAAAGCCTTGCTTTCGTGCATGATGTCACAAGTAAAAAGTATTCTGTGTGAATGATATGAAATGAATCATATATGAACTGCGGAAATGAAATCAAATGAAGAATGATCCTCACAGTTGTGAACGCAATTTATGCAATTGCAAAAAGAAGCCTGAAAAAAATTCAGGACTTCAACAGGGTTTGAACCCGTGACCTCACGATTAGAGCATTGCACGGGTAATCGCGAAGTCACAGGTTCAAACCTCGTTGAAGTCTTGAATTTTTTTCAGGCTTCTTTTCGCAATTGCATAAATTGCGTTCACAACTGCAGGGATCATTCTTCATTTCATTTGAAAAAGTATTCTGTTGATTAGAGAGCAAGTAGCTCTTTTGAAGTGAGATGATGAGTTGAAAAAATTATGAAAACTAATTGCTTCAAGTGATTGAAATGTACCAACGATTGCATCGCTATCAAATTCATAAAAAAAAATTACATCAACCACCAAACTATTATTAATAAATATCTCAAAACTATGCACAAATATTTTTACAAAAATACATGCACTCTAAACTATATACGGAGCATAAATGTGCAGCAGTGAGTAATTTACCAGTGCTTTGAGCTAACCTTTGATATAATTTAAACACAAGATTCTAGGTTTCACATAACATTACCACACACCACATGATCATTTATGCTGATCAATGAAGAACTTTTGATCAAAGCTACGAGTTCTTCGTTAATTGGTATGAATCCTTACTTCCAAGTAAACTATCTTTCAACTTGACAGACACTTCTGGAGACAATAATAAATTTGTAAATTATTACAACATATTTAAACAAATTTCTGACATGAACATGCAGGTTTTGAACCAACTCTTACATGTCAATAACATTAAAAAATAAAGCACTAAAAAGAGTTTGTCGTAAACAAAGCTTCTTGCCCTTGAAACAATACCATGGTAACAAAAGATCATGACTCTGTGAAAAGACCTTAGTCATGGAGTAAATAAGTGCATGCATGATTACCCTCAGAATAGGGGGCAGGAAAGTGCTAATACTGTTTAGTATAAATCTACTAGCATTCTATCACGAATGCCGTTCTCTGATTGGCTATGCTACTCGCTATCTATATTTTAACAAATAGATTCCATGTTGCCATGCGTCTGTTCAGTAATAGATCGCAGATGACATCAAAATGTGGTAAAAACAAAGATTAGTGGCACACGAGCTGCAGGCGAGTGTGTCACTGATGTTTTTACCCCATTTTGACATCTTCTGTAATCTATTACTGAATAGACGCACGGCAACATGGAATCTATTTGTTTTATATAATAAAGAAACAAAATGCAAGCGCGTAACTTGTTTATTTTCACAGTGGGTCGTGATGATGTAATTTGTGCATCTGTCCTCTAATAGATCATAGCTAAGAACCAATCACAACGCGCAAACTATTCACCTTATTATATAATCTGTGATAGATAGCGAGTAGCGGTTGTCAACAAAATGGCGCCCGCTTCTTCGTGTTTTCGAAGTGTCTGTGAGGAGAATTTGGATAATTTACTTGTTTAGTTTTGAACGACTAGTAGATTTATACTAAAGCAATTAGATTATTTGCTCTCGATTTCTATGCGTGATGGCTGATTCGGGCTGCGCCCTCATTAACAATCACGCGATAGAAATCTCGAGCTCATAATCTAATTGTTAAATAATGTTGTTGTTGTTGTCTTGGGTGCAAATCATAACAGGGTGGGGGGAGTGTGTAATTTTGTCTCAAAATGGGTCTTAATTTGACAGTTTCAAGTAATGTAAGAATTCTGTTTTTCACCCTGCTTATATTTCCTCGTTTGTCACACAATATCGGTATTAAAGTAGTGATATAATTAGCAATGTGCGGTCGTTATTCTGTATGCAAATAACCTAATTTTACACTTTAACTACACGAATAACCGACTTAACTACACGAAGTTACATTATTATTTGCCTTCGTTGTCGAACGCAGCAAAACGAAACTTAAAAAAATAATAATTTAGTTTTTTTTTACTTAGAACTGAGAGCTTGAAACCGTAATGGAACTGACCTAGGAAACTGTGGTAGAAGGAAATTGCAACACGACTGCACGGTGATCAATATTTTCAGTAGACACAATCTTGCATTGTTCAGTTTCAATGTCTTTTTTAACTTCGGGGGATTGCTCGTTGTCTTCTATCTCTTCTTCGCACTCTTGGATAACCTGCAAATGGCATACATGTCGAGATCCACGACTGTCGTTGCTGAACTGTCGAGAAATACAAGGTTTTGATGCCGTTCGATCTTTGTTCACTTCAACACGAAGTTCACAGCAGGACTTGGGCTTCACGCATTGCCCGGTCTTCGCATTCGTTCGGTGATTCGTTTTACACGGTGTCTGGCACTTCATTTTGGGAGGTTGCCATCTTGGTTCAGAACAAGTAATATTGACCATAGGAAAACCCCCGTGAAAACAATAACCAGCGGAATAAGAAGACAAATTGTTGTAACCGTAATAGCACTCCTCGTCATAAAGATTTCGTTTCTTCGTTGGGCGCGAAGACACAGCAAAGTTTGGAGATCCTGAATTACAAGTATTGCTTCTCCCACATTCTCCTTCCTTTTTGCCTCGTCTCTTTGGCTTCCAATAGCAATAATAAAAGCAAAAACCGAAAACAGTCAACAGAAACAAAATAGCACTCGCAAGAGGTCCAACGAACGATGGAATATTCATCTTCCCCGATCAGCACTTTGAAATCACTGAGAAGTCGTTGTAGAAGCTCTCATTTCGGTTAAGATGTGACGCCTTTCCGTGAAAATCAGCGACCATACTTAGACATTTTCGTTTATGTGTTGTTTCTTGTCACCTAACAACAGTGCTAGATAAAACCTCTGCTTCATCTTCGCCTGGATTAGGATTAAAGTTCGACAACTCCGTGTCCGGGAGCGTGCTTGGGCAAGAAATTTGCAATTCTCCTCCAAATAAATACTGTAGCTTAGGATATCACTTCCTTGATCACGTTTTCTCCGAACAAATTTGATCAGTTCAAAACATCACGAGAAGATTGAGGTCACGCACTTCAAACTTCCTTCTTTTTTCAAAGAACTGTATTGTTTTTCAACCACTGCTTACGTGAGTCGTAGTCGCGTGATATTGGTCCCACGCACCATTGCGGCCTTGTGGTCACGTATTAACAAACGATATTAGAAATGCAGTCTTGCTTGTAGAAAGAAAAAGGAAGAATCCAATGAACAGCCAGAAGAAATGGTGCGCTGACTGCTCGATTGAAGAGAACAATTCGATTGATTGGGCAGCTGTTTATCAGTCACTTTTAAGCTACTGCACAGGAGATTGGCGACCAATGACTTTCTTCAGCGAATCAACTTGTCAAACACTAATCTGTGTAGTTTTTGCCAAGGCGAAGTTGAGACATTGATTCACATTTTCTGGAGCTGCAGCATCATATCCCGTTTTTGGCAGAGTTTTAAGGAATGGTTGCTGAAATTTGAAACTCCGCAATGCTCACCCGAATTAACGCCATCCTTGGTAATAGGTTTGAAGCCTCACCTATTTAATCATAAACATCATCCGTTTTTATTTTTGATAGCAAGAATGTACATCTGGACTTGCAAAACACGCTTCTCTCTTCCAAGGATAGAAGACTTCCCCCTTTTCCTCTCACATTATAACCTCTAAGCGAAACTCTTTGTCTTAAGCCCTGGTCAAACGGCGCATGATAGTCGATGATAGTTGATTCTCTCCAAACTATCATCAACTATCACCAACTATCATTCACATGGTCAAACGGCGCATGATAGTCGATGATAGTTGATGATAGTTCACCGGCAGTCGCGCGAGCAAAGGTCACGCGAGCAGCTAGTTCCAGGCTCTTTCCGCGTAAAATGTGAGCACTAAAATGGCTTCGCGAGAGACAAACTTGTAGAAGTATGAATTTATCGCGACGAAAGAGGGCGGCAGCTTGTTTAATAGTAATCGATTTGTTGGAGGGATGCGGTGTCTCTTCTAATTCTTGCGAGTTGACACTTTCTTCAGAAGATATCTTTTCTATGTTATCTTGATCTTCAATGTTTTCGTTGTCATGATTATCATCTTGGATATAAACACGTATTTATGAAGCTGCAGCTGAGCCTCGCGAGGAACTTTTGGCGGCCATTTTAAACGAGCCCGCCGATTTTCGGGGAAAACAGCTGACCAAAAACTATCATGAACTATCATACGCGTGGTCAAACGAGAAAAACTATCGTCGACTATCATGAAGAATATGAACAAGTTCAAAATGAATGATAGTTGATGATAGTCGATGATAGTGCATGATAGTTGGTGGTCAAACGGAAGCGCGCGCTTCAACTATCATCGACTATCATCAACTATCATCGACTATCATGCGCCGTTTGACCAGGGCTTTATTGCTTGGTGCGGGCTGGAGCCGTGGGCGTGGTATTTGAAGATCGTATGCTTGAGTGGATGTGCGTGTGTGCCTACGAGTGTGTCAAGTGTGTGTGTGTAAGTTTTTAAGTATATCTAAGTATGTATGTTATTTCTTGATTTATGTATTTATTTTTGTAAATTGATGTATGTAATAATTAAAAACAATTCTCTCTCAAAAAAAAAATGCAGTCTTTGACCTTCTCGCTCAATTTATTTTCAAGGGGAATCAGTGATAACTGAGAGACATGTTTTTATTAACATACTTAGGGTTTAAATGGGGCACCATTTATGTTTCTGCCCGTTTTTTACATTGTAAATTGAACATGGCCAACTCAACTCTTTGTCCGGTCTGTTAGGTCCCGTTACGTTTCATTTGAGCCGCGCCCAAGCTTGCAGGAGTTACAGATAGTGGGATATATGGTAGCCAAATTAAAACTAGGGTATGAACAAATAATACTGAAAAGTGAAAAGACGTTATATAGCTAGCATATGCCGTTACTCGCTGCTCATTTCTAGAGAAAGCCTAAAACGTAACCTGCGATCGGGTGTTCTCTTTTTCTTTTGTACGTGCCCGTCTTTTCCCTAGAACGAGCAGTATAGGGTGAGCTGATTCAATACCAGCGCGCCTCGTCCACCATCAACAAGCCTTCGTTTCCCCCAAACAAAGCCCCCAACACACACTTCTCCCTGTCGGTCGAAGCGTGTATTGGGGTGGGCTTTGTTTGGGGGAAACGAAGGCTTGTTGGTGGTGTCCTCGTTACGCCAGTATTGAATCAGCTCACCCTGTACTACTCCGACGCAAACAAACCCCGAACCAAGAGCCAAAAGCAGAAGACAAAAGTAGCCCAAAGAAAGCGGGCACCCCTTTTAGATGTTGGGTCCCGCGGGATAGAATTAAACAGTAAAGCCACAACGGCCGGCACCCCTTTGAGAGGTTGGGCACCGTGGGGCAGAAGTGATGGAGCGGCCAGTGCCAGCACCGCGCAGAAAGCGGCCACCAGTGCCAGCACCCCGAGCGCCCCCCCTCCTCCCCCGCCGGAGCTGGCATGAAATGAGGGAAAAAATCATGCGGCCGTTTCCCTCATCCCGACCGAACCCAAAAGACACACCCCTCGGAAGAGAATTAAAATGACAAGAAAAATCTTTTCCCCAAAAATATACCCGCGCCATGGCAGCTGCGTTTCCACAGCAAGACACTTAAGCGGAGTTTGATCCCTTGTACCCCCATGTAAGACCAGACCCCCAAACGAATTACCAAACAACACTCGCAACAATGTTTGGTGGTACAAATGTTGAGGGGGTGGAAACCAAAAGTGGTCGTCGGTTCACTCGCTGGCAAGTCAGCAACAATCTCGGAAGGGATCTGACACGAACTTTCATGAACAGGATTGAGAGGGTGGCCAACACCTCCTTTTATATTCGGCACTCCTATTCCTATTGGTTGAGAAATATAAATGATGGTTCTCTGATGCTATATTATCAAAACAAACGAGAGGATTCAACCTGGGTCAACCGGCTTGCTGCCCAAAAACCAACGAGCCAAAATCAGCGGGTGGTGCGACGAAGTGCCCGTGCTTGGATTCAACTCTGGCCGCTACGACTTGAATCTTGTGAAAAAACATTTGGTGAAGCACCTCTCTGGCATGACAAACAAAACAAGAGTGGCCAAAGATGCGAACAAAATAATGTTCCTGCTGACACCGAAGTTTCGCTTTCTGGACATAATCAACCATTCTGGGCCGGAACCAGCTACGACAAGTGGGTGAAGGCTTACGGTTGCACAGCTGAGAAGTCGTGGTTTCCGTACGAGTGGTTTGACAGCCCGGACAAACTTGATTATCCAGGTCTGCCAGACCACTACGAGTGGTACTCAACTCTGAAAGAAGAGTGGGTGCTGACGTGGGAGGAATGGGAAGGATGTGTCCGATGCGGACCTTTGCGGACTGGCTGCGCCACTACAACAACCTGGATGTTGCGCCCGGTCTCGAAGCGTTGGACAAAATGCGAGCCTTTTACACTGAAAAAGGAATCGACATTCTGAAAGACGCTGTCAGCATTCCATATATTATATTATCAAAACAAACGAGAGGATTCAACCTGGGTCAACCGGCGTACTGACGCGAAAGCGTGGTTGCGGCGGAAAGAGGAAGAGCGGCTGTCTCAGAGTCGACTCGAAAGACCAAACACAACAGTGGGTTTTTGAAGCCCCTTCTGATGTTTTCGTCAAGATCGTAAACACCCGTCAGCCGTTGATGGGAACAGGTTCTCTGTTGGAGTGGTTGAGGAATTTGGCACGCGGGTGTCACGGCGCAATAGTGTGTTTGGATACGTTTCAAGACAACTTTTGTCTCTGGAGATGTCCTGCTGTTCATCAAGGTTCCAGACCCGACCAAAGTACCCAAAAGGCGCGGGAGTTGGTGAAAAGTTTCTTCCAACTTGAAACCATTCCAAACGATTGTCCAAAAACTTCACTCGATGAACTTGAGCTGTGGAGCCCTTGTAAAGAGGCTTACGACATGCTGAAAGGGGCGGTGGTAGGTGGCCCGAGTCTCGTGTCCATCCGCCATCACAAAGTGGGTGTGACGCGACTGCGGTCGCACCAAGTCGCTGAACCCAAACTTTGCCAAAAAAAAATCCTGGGCTAAGACGCCAACGGGTTGTATTTGTCAACAATGCTGCAGGACATGCCCTGCGGGCAGGAGCAGCTGGTTCATGTCCCCGAAGAGCAGAGGGCCAGAGCGGCCCCAAGGCTAAACCAAAGGTTACAGGAGGGCAAGTAGTTCGGCTTCGCAGAAGTCGGTCTGAAGTCCCCGAGCCGTTGCGCCCCAAGTTCGAGGAGATGTGCACATTCTTTATCAAGAAGCAAGTGCCGGCGAAAGCTGTGCCGGAGCACATGATGGAGTATCTACGGCACACCGGCAGAACCCGCGGGGACAGCAGAAAGTTGGTGGGGGCCCTGTCTGTCGAAAAAATGTTGGTGTACGCCCCTCTCCTCCGCTGGTACATTGACCGCGGAGTGGAGATCACAGCCGTTCAACGAACAATCAATTACCAACCGAAGAAGATTTCACCTGGTTCGTGGAGCAGGTGACGGCGGAGCGCCGAACAGGGGATTTGGACAAGAGCAAAGCCCTGTTGGCGGATGTGTTCAAACTGTTGGGGAACAGCGCGTATGGGAAGATGATTGAAGCCTTGGAGAAGCAGACCAACGTCATCTACACGAAGGACGAGAAGGTCGTCGACAGATCGTTGCGGAACGCCTTCTTCTCTGACCTTGACGAAATCGGTGAGACGTACGAGCTGATAAGCCGGAAGCCGCGGATCACGATCCGAAGGTCGTTTCAGGTCGACATCGCAGTTTACCAGCTGGCCAGGCTCCGAATGCTCGAGTTTTACTTTGACTTCCTGGACAAGTTCGTGGACCACCGTGATTTCGAGCTGATCCAGATGGACACAGACAGCAACTACATGGCGATCTCTGGCGCAAAGTTGGAAGACGTTGTGAAGCTGGAGATGAGGACCCAGTTCGAGGTGGAAAAGAAGCATAGGCTCGCGTGGGACAAGTGGAGCAGCCGCACCCTAGGGTTGTTCAAGCTGGAGTACGAGGGCCATCGAATGATCGCGCTCTGCTCGAAGTGTTATTTCGTGGACGCCGACGGGGGCAAAAGCAAGTTCAGCACGAAAGGGATGAACCAGAGGCAAAACGTCATCAGGTAGGAGCGTTTCAAGGCGGCACTCGAGGGGCACAAAGACATGGCGACGAACAGGGGCTTCCGCATGAGAGACGGGCGGATAGTGACTTACGAGCAGAAGAAGCTGGGCCTGATTGTGTACTACGACAAGCGGTGGGTGCTGCCGGACGGCATTCACACTAAGCCGATTGAATATCACATTCCCACTAACCAGGCTTGGCAGGAGGGAGCTCGGTGTTTGGGGGAACAACCATCAACTCTTCCCGGACGAAGATGCGGTTTGGTCCATCGTGCCTTCCCGCCTCGGGGCGGGAAACCCAATACATGACAGGTTGGCCCGGTTTCACCATGACCCTTTCAACCTCGAACACTTTTAAAGACCAAACCGGATCTGTGGCCCTTCTCGCACCACCTTCCAACTCACCAGGTTGGAACAAATAGCGAACTTCAACGCCAAGGGGGAGCGTTTTTTAGGCCGCACCAACAGGTCTGAAATACGGAGTTGCTGGCTGTGCAAAAACAGATTGTTTTCGGATCGCATAAGCGGGTTTCTTTCCTGTCAGCCGCGTGGTTTGCCGGTTGAGAGCAGCAATAAACCAGGGAAGCCTTGCCACCCACGCAACTGACCGCACACCCTCCGGCAAACGCATTTCGACTGCGTACTGGTGCCCGAACAGACGCTCAGCAAGCGTACGGTTGAAACGTTCCACAATTGCCGGGGCGCGGTGCACTTCAACATGTCCACGGCCAATGTCCGTTCTATGCGACTCCATAACTCTAGAAACAGCTCCCATGAACTCCCGCCCGGGATCAACCTGCAGCAGCTTTGGCCATTTGAGAGAGAGCTTTGGCAACTTCGTTAGAATTTTTCGAGGTCAGGGGCTCAGCTGCCTTGAAGCGGCTGGCCACGTCGACCACAGTCAGCGCGTATTTGAAAGTTTTGCGCCCCACCTTGTCGTGCGGCATGAAGAGCAGGTCGGCTTGGTCCACCGCGTTGGGTGTTGGCACGTCAAACTTCGGTCGAGGAATGCGCCGTGGCGGGGGAAGAAAGATCTGCCAAAGCGCCTGCTTTTGCAACCACTGTTTTGGCCACAGTTTCCGAAACTTTTGCGGCTTGAACCAGTTTTTTCATTGCTGCCAACCCTTTCCAATAACCTTTCGGGCTGTAGTAAGTTTTGAAAGCTGTTTTTCCTGCTCTGAGGTAGGGTTTTTTTTTTTCATTGAACCTATAAAACAGTGGGAAAGATGGCGAACACACACATGTGTTGTGGCGAAAGAATAGTTGAGGATTATGATACTTTTGAGCTTGTGTGTCGGAGCTGTGGAAAAGTTGAGGAGCTCGGCACCCCAACCAAAACCAGGGTGGAGGTGGGGGGACAGCCAACCCCATTCCATACACCCACCTTCGCAAAATTCTCGAGAAACATGAAATCCTCGACGCCGTCAACACCATTTCAGTTGTCGGGCGAGAAGTGTGCGCCCCGTCTTGGTGGAAGTTTTTGGGAAACCTCATCCATAATTTCAGGGAGTTTCTCTGTCCCAGGTCGGTGAATTTCGTTTGCTTTTTGCATGATTACTTTCTAGCGGCCCCAGAAGGAGTTTGGCGGCGCAAAAAAGAAATTCTCGCACACCTCTATCCTGCCGTAAAAAAGAATCACCCAGCAACGCGTCGCCGGGTGAAAGAAAGGTTCGATGAATGGTAGTGGGACTTGAATCAAACAACGTGATCACTTCGCAACGAGGCGTTTGGCATATTTCGCCTGGATTTTTCCGGGGATCTCCATGCAGTGGGCGCTGATGAGGTCGTCAACCATTTTCAGCCTGTCATGAAAGCCTTTTTCATCGAAAGGTTCACCCCTGAGGTGGAAGCGAATCGCATCAAGGATTTTCTTGTACTCAACCCTGCTGAAGTTGGCCTTCTCGGTTTTTTTGTCGTATTTTTTGAAGCTGGCGACAGCTAGATAG
>JAEMWC010000033.1:660000-682500 GCA_016490735.1 Pachyseris speciosa | reverse complement strand
GAAATTTTTTTTCATTAATTTCCTGGGTTGGTCGTAGTAAAAGAAGGAAAACTTCTTGTCGGTGGTGCGGTCCAGCAGGCCGTGGTCGACCCCTAGCTCGTCGGCGATTCGTTTGTTCTCCCTGGGGAGGAAGCGGAAACGGCAGAAATGGCTGCAGTTATCCCGGATGTTTTTGGGGGTCTTGTAGTAGGTTTGGGTCAGGTAAATGACGCTGCAGTTTCGGTGCCGGCCGTTGATAAAATAGTCGATGATGTCGTTCTGATTTTTTTGTCGCAAACCAGGTCATCAAACACGACGATTTTTTGGTTGTCGGTCGGCAGTTCTTCGAACGGGACGATTTTGTCGCCGGTAGCCTCAATGACAGGTTAACCAACCTTGGGGGCAATGTTTTCGGCAAAGTCCTGAAGCGGCACCTGGTACTTGTTTTGGTGGAGATTCTTGGAAAAAAGAAAAACCTTGTCAAACTCCACAGAAGCAGCAGGATGTTGGTTTTGCCAGAATTGCTTGGCCCACAAATCAACATCCGAAAAACATCAGCGGGCATGGCTGGGTGCCCCTGCATGAAGCCATTTGCGGCAGAAAAGTTTGGATCATAATTCGGAATTTTCATTTTCCCTATATATAACAGCGACAGTCATGTCCGTGCAAAAGTGGCGGCAACGGGCTGAGACTGCAGCCAAGCTTGAAGCGCAGGAGCAAGAAATTCGCCAAAAATTCAAAACAAACCGAATCGCAAAGGAGCTTGGCCAAGTTGAGGCTGAAACACTTTTCAAGCCGATCACAGCCCGGTTGGACAGGAATGCCGCAGGCGAAGCGCAAGAGCTGGGTTCTCGGCCGAACTACGAAATGGACGAGTTCGACAGAGTCAACCCGTTTGGTTGGGAGGATTTCAGGCCGGAGGCCCCAACCCCTCCTCCATCACCAACAGAGGAAGACGAAGAAGAAGAAGAAGAAGAAGAAGAAGAAGAAGAAGAAGAAGAAGAAGAAGCAGAAGAAGAATAAGAAGAAGAAGAAGAGTTTCCAGCACCCTCACCACCATTGGTGGAAGAGGAAGAACCCATATTTGAGCGGGAAAGTGATGTTGGGCGTGCCCCACGGCCAACGTGGGAAAAACCGTTGGCGCCAAGCTTTCTCAGCAACACCAATGAATCGGATGCTTTGCGAACGGCCAAACGGCTTATAACGCAATACAGGGATGACCCCAGTACCAAGCTGAAAAAGAAAACGTCCCCATTTTACGGTTTCTCGGTGACAGAACTCCAAAAACTTGTGTTTGAAGTGGAAGACCGAAGAAGGGAAGGGCGGCGGGAGGTTTCGCCACAGCAGCTTCAGGAAGGGAAAAGGACGTTGAAACCGACTCCTCCAAAAAAGACGAGAGCCCGCGCCCCTTCATCTTAGGAACAAGCCATTTTGATGCGCCGCCCCTCAATCGGGGGACCAGAAGATGAACAATTTGCCGAGCAGGAGTGGGAAACGAAAGGTTCCGGCTTTGGGATCGCCGCTGAAAAAATGATCGACCGGTTGTATGTGATGCTTGGTTCGATCAAAGCTGGCAATACTGCAACAAAACTTCGGGCCCAGGTTGTTTCTTTGCTTCCAAAACTTGTCAAACAGGGTATTTTAAATGAGTTTCAAAGACAAAATATCCTCACAGATTATATAGCGCGATGACGACCTTCAACCTGTTGCTCGACTCGCGCATTGCGAAGCTTGCGAACAATGGGATTTCAGAATCTTCTTCAATCCGGCGATTGAGCTGGGAGGGAAAAATTACAAAGCGGCGTTGAACCGGCTGATAACTATGAGCTACTCGTGGTATAATATTGCAGAAGCTTTCGGGAACAACAAACTGAAGTGGAGAAAAAAAAGCGGCGATTGGCAAACTTTAACTTTCCCTTAAATATGATTACACCACCATCAACCGCTTCTTGCAGGCTCATACGGGGTTTGTTGATCCGACGGCCGCAAACAAAGAGCGCATCTTCGAGTTGTATTTCGACTTCACCATTTACCGGGTTGTGTTTTTGTGGCAAAAGATTACGAAATCGACCTCTCCATTAGGGAGTTTGACAGTTTGCTTGGATTCGAGAAAAAGATTCTGAACGACGGCACCAATTTCGCTGGAGATGCGATTCCGGACATCACCCGGAGCGTCGACTGGGTTTTCATTCATTGTGATCTGCTAACGCGGCGGGCAAACGACGTGGCAAGCGACGTTTTGTAAAGCTTGTCCACCACAGATCTCCCGGTGAGTTACCCTTTTCAGGCAGAATCTCGTCGACTTGAGTCTCACCCCGTCAATAAAACCCGGATTGATTCTGTGGGAATTCGGGTAACAGATGGGCGCAACAAGATCCTCGGCCTCAACGGAGTTGATGTGCCTTTGAGCCTCATGCTCGAAGAAGAATAATTTCTTTCCCAAAAATAGAGTGCATCAACTGGAAGAATGAACTCTACAAGCGACTGGACGAAGTTTTTGACGAGCACGCCGGCCGTTATCGTTACAAATACAAAGGGTCGGGGATGGTCCGTGACACCCTCATGGCAATTGGAAAGGTGTTCTAAAAGAAGGCGACTGAGGCCGCGAGAAAAACCGCCAAGGTCGCGGCCGAAAAGGCTGGCCAAAAACTTGGTGAAGTTGTGGCTGAAAGGGGGTCGAAGAAAATTCAACAAATCTTGCGAAAACGCCGCCCCGCTGCTCAGCCCGCCCGAAAAACGACCAACTCGGGCTGGGAATCAGATGCGATGATAAAACTGAGCCGCATTTTCGCCAACCAACTTTGAATTTTTTTCTCAACAATATACCGGCAATGTTCAGAGCCCCGCGCTATCTCGAAAAGGTGGATTACGAGCAGGTTCATCTGGAAACCTCGCTGACACTTCCGGGGAATGGCCAGCGACAAAGCCACAAAACCGGAATGAAGTTTTCTGTGAAAGACAGGGACGTTGTCCGCGATTGGCACAACGCCTATTTCCGCATTGAGTACAAATTCCAGATTCTTGCAAACGGTGGTAATGTTCCTGCCGACTCCCAGTCGGCCCTAGTCAATAGCTCCTTCTCGCTGATCAAAAACCTGTCCGTGAAATCCGCGGGGAAAACAGTTTACGCAGCCAACGACATCCACAAAGTGATCTTCATCAAAACTTGGTCGAATATTCTGACGATTATGCCAAACCTGTGGCAAAAGACGAGTTTTGGTATCTCGACAGCGACGATGCAACTGTGACGGATGGCAACGCAACAAATCAAGGAATCCGAGCTCGCGCTCTTCTTTCGCAGGGCAGCACAACGGTCAAAACCATCGTCCCCCTCAACCGCTACTCGTTTTTCGAAGAGCTTTCAGACAAACTTTTTCCCCCGATGCAACTCTTGTTCGAAGTCGAGCTGCAGGATGACGCTGAAATACTCTTTCAAAGCGACAACACCGGGCGGCGAATTGTTGTCACCAACTTTGAATTGTGGGTTCCAAAACTGCAGCTGTCCCCAGCAGGACAAACGCTTGTCAACGAAAATTTCCTGAAGCCAACCCAATGGCGCTACTTGCAAGAAACGTTGGTCCTCAGCACCAGTCGCGGGGATGCTGGTGGGCAATGGCATATTTCCCCTGGTGTGAAAAACGCCAAACATGTCTTCGTTTTCTTTCAACAAACGCGGAAACAAAACAACCAGAGATTGAACCCCTATGCCTTTGACACCTTCGACCTCGATGGGGACAACTCAGCAAAATTGGCCACCTGTCGCCTCAACTACGGGACAAACTTTTACCCCGAATTGGATTATGAAGGTGACGACGAAACCCGAATCCGCCGCGATGTAATCAACTACAGATACAGGAAAAACGATTACAACACAGGGACTCAGCTGAATGTGGCCAACTACTCGAAGCTTTACCCTGTCATTTTCTTCGACCTCAGAGGAACCCCCGACAGCATGACGGGCGACCCGAAGAAGTTGGTTTTGCATTACCGGTTGAACGAAGCCGTCAACACCCAGGATTACACCATCTTCGCCGCTGTCCAGAATGAGGAAGAACTTGTGATCAAACAAATTGGAAACAAGCTGGTTGTGGTTTGAACCTGGGATGAAAAAATTGTTTCTCTTATATAAGATGGCGACGGTGTATCACCCGTTTAAGCTTGCGCTGACTGACGGGCAAAAGAAAAGTCCTCAAAAAGCTTTCACCGAAAAAGTGGTTGTGACTTTGCGCGTCAAATCCGAACAAATTGGGCACGGTGACGACCTCCTCGTGACCGCCACCCAAATCAACCGAATGAAAAAGGCCGCCAGCGAAAAGCGGCGCCGATGTGAAAATGAGCAAGACGCAGATCAGCAAAACCGCACAGCGCGGCGGCAACCTTTTTTCCACGGTGCTTGGTTTGGCCCGACCTTTTCTCGCGCCCGCGGCAAAAGCTTTGGAAACCGCAGGGCTCAGCTTCGGCGCGGAAAAAGCTTTGAAAAAGATTTTCGGAAAGCGTTTTGTTGTACAAACTCACGCAAATGCTGTCCCCCGACCAGAAAGAGACAATTGAAAATATCTTGTCGGTAAGGGCATGATCAATGGGGGTGGGGCCGCGCAATATGGCGGGTTTCTCGGCATTTTGGCTTCCCTCGGCATTCCTTTGGCCATTGACCTTGTTAAAAAAATGTCGGGAAGTGGAATGCAAGTGCGGCCGCTCGGCACCCCCTCGTCTGCCTCCACCCCCTCCCCCTCCAGGGGCACAGGAATGTAAATGCGCCCTCCACCCTTCTGGGGTCGGTGGGAAGACTGGGAACGCCCGATGGTCGGGCGGGAAAAAAAGGTGAAGTTCAGGGACGTGCCCCATTCCAACGTTGATCTGATGAATTGGTGCGAATATTTCGGCAGCCCACTCAAGGGCATCTTCTCACGCAACGAGGCCAAGCCCCTGCACCATTCACCATGCATCATCAACCTGGACGATTTCGGGAGCTTGGGAACACATTGGGTTTGTTGTTGGAAGGGAAAGGACATGGAGTATTTGGACTCCTTCGGGATGCCGTCTCCGAATGAGTGGGAGCAGGAAATGCGAAAGTTGGGCCACAAAACTTTTCTTCGCAACGACAACCAAATTCAGTGGATCGGAAGTGTGTTGTGTGGGTACTTCTGTCTGCTTTTCCTCAATGAACGCAACAAAGGCACGAGTTTCGAAGACATTCTCAAAATGTTTTCTCCCGATGTGCTTCGCAGCGTTGACGCTGCAATGCACAACGAGCGGGTTGTGAAAAATTATTTCCTGAGTATAGCATGACCATGGAATTGTATTGCGTGAAAGACAGACGCAAAACCCCGAATGTGCTTGGGTCAGAAAAGGTTGTCATGACCAAAAACAACCGAAGAACGGCAAAGGCCAAGTGTGCGGTTTGCGGCCTAACAAAAACCCGCTTCTTGCCGGGAAACTAGCCGGACCCTCTCAAGCAGAGGGCGCTGGTGTTTTGACTGACTTTGCGGGCACTGCGCTCGACTTTACTCTGCAGCACGGGATTCCGTATCTCGCGAAAAAGGGGGTGGAGGCTGGCCACAAACAGCTCCAGAAAAGGGCCATCAACTACGGGGTGCGCAAAGCTACCCCAGTGTTGGAAAAGGTCGGCAGTGAACTGTTGGACCAGCTTTCCACGAAGGAGCGCCCCAACATCCGTTACAAAACCGACAGACCCGACCTCGACGGATGAGGCCTTCCTGTTCCCTTTCCCTTCGTTGATTTAAAAAAACTGTGGGGTGTCATCTCCGACCCCAAGCTTTCCAAAGGCCCTAAGGTTTCTGCGAAAGAGGGGCGCGCGATGGTGGCCGAATACAAGCGCCAATACGCTGATTACAAACGGCAGGGCGGCACCCGCAGCTTCGGCTCGTGGATAAAATGGAAGGGTTATGGACGAGGGCTCATCGGCGCTGGCCTTGGGAATTTCGTCGACCTTCGCTTCGTTTCGCAGGGTGTGTTGGTACCCAATTTCGCGACCAACCCAAGTTTTTGAAGGCCTTTGCCAAAGCGGTGCCCAACCACCACGGGTTCATGGACGTTCTCAAGAAAACGATGCGCCACTACTACGGCTCAAGGGGGACATACATGAATTGATCGTGAAACTGCCAGCACCAAAAAAAGGTTGGACCCTCCCCGGCCACAACTACCGGGCCTTACAACCCCCTGTCCAATTAGCTGATCTTCGACCCCGAAACAGGTGAAATCTTGCAAGTTTTTCAAACACCAAGTAGTTCAACGGATGCGGTGGCCATGCAGCATGATGCTGATTACAGCAGTTGCGATTTTCGTGCAAATAAGTCCGGAGAGGACGAAAACAATGCAAGCATGTTGCTGACCGCAAAATGGTGAAGTCTCTTGACGCGATTCCGAGGAAACAGAGACAGTGGGGCCACGCTTTGGTGCGAAACGCAATCAATGCGAAACAGAAACTTGGTCTGGGTGTTTGAGCTCGTTCAACACCCGTCGGAACTCCTCTTGGACAACTTCCTCAAGTGTTTTGTTGGGGGCACATAATTCACCTGCAAGGGACACCACGATCCAACACAGTGCGAACATTGGTGCGGCAGCCACGGATATACATAATCCACGACCCACTTTTCTTCAATATCCTCGTTTTCGTACCACTAGCACAGCACGTGGTGGTGGTTTTTCAACCAACAGGCCCAACAGCACCCATTTCGCCTGCATGTGGAACATTTGCCACAGCTGGTTATCAGGGTGTAACAATTTTCAATTTCACAAAATGGGGCGTCGTCGAAATACACGAATAACTCACTGTGTACTTCATCCCAACCCGCTCTGTTTTTTTTGTCCTGTAATTTTGCTTCAACAACAACAGAGTTGAGTTTTTCTTCCCTCAACTCTGGCGGAGTTGGTTGACACCTTCCAAGAGATTCATTTATCTTTGTTTGCATATTTGTTTAACAGACTGTTGTTAATACCTTGATAAGTTGGTGAAAACAAATTTTTCTGGTTTTTCTTTAGCCAACAGTTCTGGAAGCAAGCTTTCAAACCTTTCTCTTGCTCTCTATTTTATCAAACGCAATTGTTTTTCTGTTTTTGATGTCTTTTTCCCAAAATTATCTTCAAACGCTTCTCTTTCTCGCAATTCAAATCTTTCTAATGCCTTTTCTTTACAAGTTGGGTCAAATATTTCGACAAGCCATAAATTTGCTGCATCATAAACATCCAAATAATAATTCTTTCTTGGAATTTTGTGAAAAAAATTTTTTTGCCAACACACCCAACAATACTCCTCCATTTGGCAATCGAAGTTAAAAAAACCCACAAGAAATTACTTTTGTAAGAACACCTTCTATTGGGCAATAGTGCATGAAACCTTCAGAAAAACAGTCTTCGGAAAAAAATTCCGAAATCTCATCGTGCACTTCTTCTCACCACAAGTCTTTTTTGTCTTGCAATTTTGTTTGAACGACGCAATTGAGTATTTTTCTTCTCAACTCTGGGGGAAGTTGGCGGACACCTTCTTGCAGGTTCAACTATGGTGGGGGTACTATTCTTCAAAAGACCATCCGTCGGCGGAAAAAATTGGAAGCATGAACCGCAGCAAAGGAACTAAAAGTTCGTTGTGTACCCAACCCCACCCCCTTCTTTTTCTTTCCTGCAGTTGTTTCTAGATGAAGTGGGAGATAATTTTTTCGCGCAACTCCGGAGGGAGGTACTGAATCCTCTTCATCAGATCCATTTATATCTCGGTGCAGACATTTAATGGACCGTGTTATAAAACCCCTCATCGGCTAACCACTTTTTCATATACTCCTTTTCTTCTGGCGAAAGTTTGTGAAGAACTCTTTGTGCTATGTAAGCACATGCGTCGATAAAATAAGTTTCGTTTGTCTTTTATATGTACTGCCAAAGGGATGCTCCGTTGGAAAGCAACATACGAACATATTGCATTGGTTCATAGTCCATTGTTTTCCTTGTACTGAAACCACTTTTCAATCTCCCCCATCAAGGCTTGACGAACATTGTTTCCGAGCACATTAAAGGTTTCACCTTGAGCCGCACTCATGGTTTCCTTCACGACATCTTTGTTTAATACACTGGGGGGCGCTCGGGGGGCTGGCACTGGTGGCCGCTTTGTGCGCGGGGCTGGCACTGGCCGCTCCATCACTTCTGCCCCACGGTGCCCAACCTCTCAAAGGGGTGCCGGCCGTTGTGTCTTTACTTCCATCAATTCTATCCCACGGGGCCCAACATCTAAAAGGGGTGCCCGCTTTCTTTGGGCTACTTTTTTTTTCTGCTTTTGGCTCTTGGTTCGGGGTTTGTTTGCGTCGGAGTAGTATAGGGTGAGCTGATTCAATACTGGCATAACGAGGACACCACCAACAAGCCTTCGTTTCCCCCAAACAAAGCCCACCCCAATACACGCCTCGACCGGCAGGGAGAAGTGTGTGTTGGGGGCTTTGTTTGGGGGAAACAAAGGCTTGTTTGTGGTGTACGAGGCGCGCTGGTATTGAATCAGCTCACCCTATACTACTGAACGTCTGATCGCAGATTACCTAAGAGTCACCACTAGACCCTCTCCAAGGCCTGGATTTTTTTTCTTCCTCATAATATTCAAGTCGCCATGTATAACTGCGGTGGTCTTCAGCTATGATAGTTCATATATTCACTCTCTCAGAGAGTTTTGAGGAGAGTGTTCAAAACAGCAAAGTTTGCTAAGGTGAGTCAAGACATAATCAGTTCATAACTGAAGGGCCGGTTTTATTTTGGCTTCGCGCGCGACGAACTAAGAGGAGAAAGAGGGACTATTCGTAGTCTAAGGCAAGCTGTGCTTCTGAAAAAATTGTTATCCTTATAATTATTATAGGAAGGCAAAATGGCAAAAAGGAAAACAGTCAAACCTCTATTAAACGGCCCTCTATTAAGCGGTCACCCTCTATTAAACTGACACTTACCAAATTCCCATAAAACGGTCCCCTTATTTACAGTAAATTTTGTCACGACGTCATGATAATCCATGAATAGCACCAACTGGTCCCACGAAAAGCACCGATCCGCGGAAAGGGTTCGAATTTACGTATCACTGCCCCGCCCATTTTCGTATTCCTTTCGCGTGTGCACAAGGCGCTACAGCCATGAGCGTGGGCGAGTGTGCTTGAAAGGCGAGGTAGAAAGAGTTTAGAGCAAATTTTCTGTTGAACTGATCATAGCTTTTTTCTATCATGGAAAAATACGTGTTTAAAATTAAGGGACCAGGCGGTGCTGAACACGGCAAGTGGATAAAATTGTTTATTTTACCTCCACTACACGACAAAAAGGAAGCACACGATATTGAGCGAATAGGTTTATTGTGGGAGGGCGTGGCGAGAACCAACCCGACCCCTGTTAGACTAACACAGCAAGTGGATAAAATTTTTTTTGTCCAGGGAAGAAGTGTCAAGCCTTATTATGGCCTTACTTTTGCTTCGGATCAAAGAAAAAAATTGTTGATTGTTGTGTTAGTATACGTGTGTAATGAAAACATGCAGTCACGTATTCCTAGATCATCAGGCTATTTCCCATAGCCTTAAGCCTGGTTTACACGACAAGGTTTTTGGGCCCGGGTATTATTTGGCTCGCGGGCCAATTTTTTTGGCCCGTCACTGGCCCATTTACACGACAAAAATTTGGCACATCAGTTTCGAGATGGGCACGCCTAAAATAAGAAACGGCATCCCAAATTTCTGAGCATTCGCCAGCGGTTGAACCCCTTTTTGGCGAACCCTTTATATACCATCTGGATCGAGTTTGACAAAAATGGCGGACACGGCACAACGCGCAATTCAACTGGCAATTGTCTGGTTTTTTTGAAGAAGCGAAGGGCTTAAAGGGCTCAAATGATTGAAGAAAAACGTTCGTCTTTTCTGTATATATATAACAGGCAACGCAGGTATTATTGTGGGCAACTTTTGCTTGCCTGCATCAATCAGCCGCTCTTGAGCGGAACTATTTGGATGAATCCACGAGAAGCTACTTGGTTTGAAATGGTTACCGATACGTTCAACGACGAACAATGGTATCAGAACGTTCGTGTCACCAAGGTGACGTTTACTTTCTGTTGGATGAAATTCGTGGAGACATTTCTCTTCAAAATACGACAATGCGCAAAGCTGTCCCACCTGAACGTCGTCTCGCTCTCACTCTGTATTACTTAGCATCGACCGCAGAGTACAGGACAGTGGCACATCTCTTTGGCGTTTCCACTTCTTTTGTATGCATATGCATTAAAATTGTATGCGAGGCGATAAATCGACGTGTTAGAAATTGATTTTTGCACATAATTACCAGGCCCGTAGCTGGGGTATTTCAAGGGGGATTCGTATCCATTTGTCTGACGAAAAACGTTTTGCTTAGGGTGGGGGTAGGGAAGAAAAAGCGCTTTTAATCAAACGTCAGTTTGGATCACTCTAGTTATATTGTAAGTTCCTTAATTCCCTACTATACAAAAAGCTAGTGCATTATTGGTATAACACTAACAGTCCATATCACAACAAGGGGCCACAGTAACATTAAGCGCCACAGCAAATTTGATAGCTCTACCATTCGCGGATGCATGGTAGCAAATAGCTCCACCACTTCTTCAAGGTCTATTTGCATGTCGTAATGAATATGCATAAGTGCAAGTGACGCTAATCTGTTCTCGCTCATCGTGCGTCGCATATAGGTGTTTAACCTTCGCATCGCGCTGAAGGACCTTTCGCACTCACACAGCTAGTTACGGGCAAAGTGGATAGTTTTTTGAGCAGAGTGAATATGTTGGGAAATTCATCCTCGTCGCACTACTTCAGGGCTGTGGCACACGAGCCCGGGAGCTCTTCCTCCTCTGCATACTTGATTCTCCACCGCCGAAATTCTGCCGGGAAGAGCTGTGGAGATGGAAGATTGTTCCTGTACATATCGACGACCCCTTGTAACTCTTGCGACTTCGTTTGATTCTCGTTCATTACAGAGGGAACCAAAGCAAGCAGCCTTGAGGCTTGGACAGTGACGGCATCGAAGCGCTCTCCTAGCTGCAAAATGACGTGGTCAAGAAATGGAGCAGCCACGTTGATCCAATAATACTCCTTTGCTGTTGGAGCTGGAGCGTTGGCGCGATGACGTTGCCTGCCAGCAACTCTGGGAGCTGTTGGCGCCACTCCCACCTTAGCTGCCATTGCCATTGCCTTCTCATACGCATCATCATACATCTCGTCCATAACGGCGCGCATGTTCTGGTACGACTTGAGCACACTCGAAACAATCGTGAAAGCCTTGAAAATGTCATTGCTCTTCCGTTGCAACTTCGTTGTTAGAGCACTCATGTGCGACAGGTAGAGGTATCCAATGACAAAAGTCACGACAAATTCAAAGTTCGTAATGGCTTGGAGTAGTCCAGAAGCATCCCTCTTAGTGGCTGTGTTCCAGCATCCATAGAACTGGGCTGGACAGTCGTCGTGGTGTAGATTATGTGCCATGACTTCCAAAACATACACGACATACTCGAAGGATTCATAAAAATGCTCGTACGCTTCAGACCTCTCTGCCCATCTCGTCGTACAAGAGTTATAAAAGGCTTTTTCCTTGCATTTTTCAGGATATTGATCCTTGATTACTGCTGATAGGAAGCCATTTCGCTTAGGGCTGTAATTGAAAAAATACACACTTCCTTCACTGGAAACTTTGCGAAGCACGCGATCATGTTCAAGGGTAAAATTAAAATTTCCAGTCGATTATCTGAGTTTTGACTTCAAAGTTCCCTAATTTAGATAAGATTAAATATTTTTTTAACACATTCAGCGGATTTCTCGCGGCTTTTCATTGATTTAGCGAGTTTGATGTTTAAAACTTTAAGTTTCACGGGAAACTAAAAGTTTTCTCTGTCTCGGGCACAAGTTTCACCTGTATAACTAATACGTTTTGACCCCTAAACGACTAAGTTATAACTTTTCAAAACAAAGTTATTTCGTCACGCTTCACGCAAGCTTGCAAACGATAGTAATCATATCTAGCGGGGGCGAATTTGTCTTAATTTGCCTGGGCCCATACGGAACTCGCTGTGTTTTTCGTGTTTTTTTTTTTTTCGCGGGCTCCTGGGCTTTCTAGTTGGACAGCGGTCACAAAGCGTCCTATGCGGCAACGTTTTGACCACGATGGCTCCCAAAACCGAAAACATAACAGTGAAAACAACAAATACTTTATTTTGAATAGGCTAGCGCAAGCTCAATCCTGACAATCCAAGAATCGGCGCTCGGTTAGGTCGGCAACAGCAAAAAAAAAATCTTGGGCCTCAAGGGGGGTTCGTTCGAACCCCTCAAACCCCCTCCTACGGGCCTGATTACGCAAGGCGGAAAAGATGCCACGTGACCAAGAAGAAACACAGCTTGAGTTTAGAGTGTAAGAGTGTAGAATTGAAATATCGGTGAAATTTTGAAATAACGTGTAAAAGCTAGGGAAATTCGTCTGTCTTTTGAGTGAAGCCATATTTTCGATAACTGGAAATTGTAAAGAAATCAATTATCCGAGGAAGAATGAAAATAAGAGCTATAAAAGCTATAAAATTTCCAAGGACAACTGCGTGCTTTCTTCGGACCACAGATCTATTAAAGCCGACGTTGCCTCCACATACCAGGTTTTTCCACGGTGTTTTTACTGACACAGAGGCGTCCGACCTTTCAGACGACGCCATTTTGTTTGTTAAAGAACATGTGCGCATGTGCAATTGAATTTGGGCACGCGGGCCCATTTTTTGGCGGGTTGAGACTACCTCGCCATGCGGTCTCGGAGCGCGTAAATTTCGGGCACGCGGGCCGATGAAACTTGCTTTTACACGGCAAAATTAGGAGTGCCATGCCATAAATTATTGGCCCGCGTGCCAAAATTTAGGAGTGCCGGGCCCAAAAACCTTGTCGTGTAAACCGGGCTTTAGATGTCTAAGGTTGTTCTTAAAATTCTTGCTGTGCCCAACAAGCAGGCATTCAATTTTCGAAAATTAAAGGTGGCTCTGAATCCGCTCCAACAATTTTTTTTAAACTTTGCAAAAAGTTTAATTATGTTATGCTTATCATTCTCCGAAAATAAAATATGGGGGTTACCAAGCTCGTTTTTGAGTTATTGTCGCTTAAAGCTAAATAATAAAGATTCCAGTCTTTTTACGGGTTTCTTAAATACACCCTTTCCTTTGCCATTTATTTAGGTCCCCTCCGCTTAAATTATCAAACCCTCCCCTATTCACCGTTTCCCAAAGAGGCACAGTAGCAGCAGCGAATATGTAGAAACACCACTACAGGCAATGAACATTAGTCCAAGGTACTAGTTTATTGTTATTAACAATTCCATCATCTTCACTGCATCTACAAAGTCAAGAATAATTCATAGCAAAGAAAGAAATTCTTGTTGGGCGTTGCTAATGAGCGAGACAAACGTTTAAGTGGTACAGTTACAAATAAACCAGTTTTCAATTACGGCATATTAAATTACTCTTCAAAAGAATAGACAACAATTACACAATACAGTAAACTGTATTACGTTACATGAACTAGAGAAGAATTTTTAGCAAAATCAAGGAGAAAAATCAAGATCTAAAGATAATCAGAACAGGAGACCATTGGTCGTTAGTGCGTTTGTTAAGAGACAAAATGAATAAATGACTGGGTTTGTACGTTTATCTTTTCATTTCTTTGTCTGACCGTCTAACTTCAATAAAGTTGTATGTAAATGATTACCGGTCATTCAACCAAAAACGTCCCGTCAGTTCGATTGGGAAGCAAAGGAGACAGAAATTATTACCTTGAAAAAAATCGTTTCACTTCCTAATTAAAACAAAACCGGGTGGAAAACTCCCGCGGAAAACTTGTACACCAGTTGTTAGTTTCTCTTGTTTCCATTCGCTATAAAAAAAATATAGCCCAGAGGAAATTGTAAAAGACAGGCGTAAACTCTTTCGCGTGTTATCTCAGTCAGTTGAGCCCTGGAAATGGTTTATTCTACTGCATATATATGTTGCAAGACGTTTGGGCTGTTGTTTCTTTCTTTTTTTTTAATAAGATCATTTTCGAAAAAAAAAAACTATATTGCTTGAATGGCAATAAATTCTAAGGCTACAATAGAAAATATCATAAGCTGACCTGAGACAATGAAACGTTTTTGCTGTTGTAGTACTTCTTCGTGTTACTGATTCTCTAAGATTTGCTACTATGTAAGGTTTACAAAGTGTTCCCTTGTTGCATGTTAAACTGTGGCCAATATCCAAGCTTCTGCGCTATGCATTGCAGGTAAGCACCTTCAACAAATGCATGACCCGTTTCCTCAACCCATTTTATTCGTAGGTTTCTCCCACCGCTGGCTCCAAATCGTTGTTTCACATATTGATCAATATGCTGTGGCCCGGACTTATGTTCGCGCAACCTCCGCTGCATGTTGTTTGAGTGGCCAACGTATAGAACGGTCCCAGCCGCGTTGCCTATGCTATAGATGCCTTGGGTTGCTGGAACTTGATTGAGATCATCGGCATACGATCGCCATGCTTTGCTGACTAGCCTTTGGCAAATATTAGAAGTCATCAGTCTATGAGAAAAAAGATATGAGCAAAGATTGAAATCCTATTGAAAAGTATTTGATGGAGCATAAGAACGAACCGAAAAGATTCAGTCTAAACTTTGAAATTCGTTCGGCCTCTTTGAGCTAAGATTCCTTTAGAAAAAAATGTCTTAAAGAAAAACTACCTTCAGCCCATAAAAACTGAACCAACAGAATGTGGTAAAAGAGATAATAAAATCGAATGCGGAGCAAATTCATGCAAAAAATATGATTTGACCACTTAAAAAAAGAGTGCAGTTAATTATTTAGTGAGGTTAACGAGGCCTTCAAGGGGTTGTTTGGTGTCGCTTTTTCGCTCGTTTATGACTCTGTCAGCCGCTTGTTTCGTTAGGGGTAAATGTCGCTGTCGCAAAGAAAACAAAGAGGAATGGAAAGTGAACTATCACTGTCGCAAACTGTGGCGCGTTTTCTGGTCTTTTCTGTCGGTTGTCGGTGTTTTGGGATAGGATTGTCTCCTGTTTTCGGAGCCATGCCACTTGTCGCTTCTACTCCTTGGAAGCCCTCAATAACCGTAATAAAACATAAAACTTGTGTAAAGTGTTCTTTGAAAATACGTTGTTTATTATAATTAGTACCTCCCATGGTAAAGCCATTTCGCTCCGAAAGTCGACTATAGACTAGAGGTACAAAGGAGGCGTTTGTCGAACCACGGCGATTGCTGGTCTGACAGCCTGTGTTCTTCTGAAGTCTTATGCGCCAAAACTACCAAAGGGGCGCAAGCACCAATAGAGTCAACAAGAATGCTCTAGAGCTATCAATTAAGTATTCCATTCATGACCATTTCTAGGAAAGATATTTTTAGAATATTTCTAAGAAATTAGTCTTTGACTCCTTTGAGACGAATTGGTTGAATGCATAACACAACATCGTTCGAGACATTCTCAAGCAACATTTCTCTTTTTCACGGAAAAAATTGAATCAGTATCACGCTTTGATTGGTGGAATGGGGTAGCGATGCAGTAAGGTCGGCAATGTATGGAAACACCAAATGAATTCAACAAATTATTTCCTTGACTTGTGTTCTAGAAGAATGAAAGGATTGCATGTATGCTTGCAATTCAATCATAAACAACACGTTTAGAGAGAATTGAAGATGGCAGAAAAATGTTAGGGAATCAGATAAACTGCGACTTCACATAGTTCGATCAAGCACATAAAACAAATAGTTGCAAAAAACTAGTATTGCATTCTTAAGTACCTTTCCCCTTCTTTATGTTAACAACTAATTATCTAATTTTCGGTCGAAATTTCGGTAGAAAATTTTAGACATTTTGTTGGCCCACAAACCCGTCTGTCTTCACTGAACAAACACACTGGTCATTTTATTCATGATTTAAAACAATACGGCCTAAGTTGGATTGTGATGAATGGCTATGAATTTTATGTTACCTTGTTTGTTAACTGGATCCAAAATCTGATTACGATCGACCGATGAAGAATATCTTGGATGAATCTTCAGTAAAGGTCTGTGAAAACGCAAACAAACCATGAAACCTCACTCCAACAAAGTAGTCTCGTGAATGCACACTTACCTGCATGTACGTTTGTGTTACGGCAAGTTTGATACCGGACAAAGAAAAGCGAAAGCTGGACACCTTCGCAAACGTTCATACATTAATTTCAATATGATTTCCCTCCATTTGCATTTTACGCCAGAGCAAATTTGGACCACAAAAGAGTTTTTCAAACTTATAATTCCGAGCAATATCATGCTTATAATTTACAGATCTTCAGAGGTTTTCTCTCTGAGGCCTTGGATAAACTTGTTGGGGCTGTTTTACCACTGAAGAAGGAACTTCGCTTTTGCCAATATCACCGATTGACTGTTCACTAGACACAAAATGCTTGCCTTGCTGGCTTTTCTGTGATTGAACCACAACAACTTTTCTTTTTTAGTAGTAACGAGAGAAGAAAAGATCGAAGAGATAACTCACCTCGTTCGAACTTAGGTGATATCACTTTTCGAGACAACAGCGTCCTCTCTCTCTCTCTCCCTCTCTCCCTCCGTCTTGCGAATTCACCGTGTTTGATGCTACATTTGCGTGGGCACTGCATTGAACTGGGTGTGACCATTTTCCTCAGTGACCAATCACAGACATCCAAGAATTAATAGTTATAAAATTTGATTGGATATCAACAAATTTAAATATTAAAAATGGTGGTGCAATTTCTGGTGTTTCTGAAAATCTTATTGGCTCACGTAGCGAAAGCGCCAGCACAAATGAAACCTGATTTATACAAGGGCGATAGCTAAGATCTTCTCAAGGTCTGCAATCATATTTTTTCACGTGATCCAAAGCGGTCACGTGGTAAATTAGCCGTGAATTTCACTCATGTCTTGTGATAAGAGTGGAAGCTTCAGAACGAATTATAATTTCTCATTAGCCTCTGTATAATAGAGATGATTTTGTTATAAATGGATATCCCGGAGACGAGAGTCGACTTTATTTCTTTATATCTTAAAACTGGTTTAAAAAAATTTTAACAGAGCGTAAACTGTACATTGGAGCAGGTGGGAAAGTCAGAATTAGCCCGGCAATAACTGTTTTTACAAGCTGAGTGGTATAAAAATGCAGGTAGATTCTAACACGATGGTTGTAGTACATTTCTAGCTCTCGGCTAATCCTATTAACTTGTGGCCGTATATACCGTATTTCCTCGAATAAGCGCCCATGCTCAAATAGGCGCCCATGCTCAAATAAGCGCCCTCCGCCGAATCAGCGCCCACCCCTTCGGGCAAAATGGCAAATAAGCGCCATCCTCCCCTCTCCCTCACTTTCTTAAATAGTAGGGATACAAGGAAAACCTGCTTCTACTGTCACTTTATTTATAATTTTTTAGTAGGCTTCAACTACACCGACATTAGTCCATGTAAGAGAACCGTTTATTTTCTGTTAAGTCCCTTCCAGTTATTTCTATCTCCATGTGCTTGTAGAGTTCTTATATGCGCATTAGCCAAAATAAAGTTACAGTTCGTTGAAAGAGAAAGTTAAGTTAATTTCTATAAACTCCTACTAGCCACTCCTGCAGGGAGGTATCTCGTATTCTGCTTTGTGATGGGTTAGGGGAGAATCCTGGCCATTGATGGAGTCCTGCGTTTCGTTTCCAATCGTTTTTAATTCGAGACGGTGAGATCAACTTCCACTAAATTGGTAGGTTAGCTTGAGAAACGAAGTCTCTTTAAAAAACGTACCAAATGATAAGGGAACTTTGCAAATCCTTGATTATACAGTGTATGACAGCATGCGTGACCTAAGAGGTACTTCTTCATTGACTATGAATATATTAAAAATGAAACCTCGATTTTATGATATGGCAAGGAGACAGCAAGATCATATCGTTAAATCGGGATATCGTTGTGAACGAACTCCTTTAATGCTCGAGAGTGCCGTATGGCACAAGATGCCATTACATGTTCAATATTTATTCATTTTTTCTCAATTTTTCACAACCAAATCAAGATCTGCACAGTGAAGGCATTCAATCATGCCTACTCCAATATAAGACTTGATTTACAACCCTTGCGACTTTTGGAACTTTTTGACTTTGTGCTGTTTTGGTCATGCAAGGTGATATCTCACAACATTCAATCATCTAAGAGCTGCAATTTAAGCTATAGTTTAGTGTATATGATAACGAATGTATGATTTTCATATATTTGAACTGCAGATTAAAGAATGAATATGTGAACGATCATCGCAGTTATGAACACTACTTAAGCAGCAGCGAAAATAAAGCCTGAAAAAGCATTCAGGCTTGTACGGGATTCGAACCCGCGACCTCTGCGATACCGGTGCAATGCACTACCAACTGAGCTAACAAGCCAACAGACGGGGAGCTGGTCATCTTGTTGGTTCGTAATATACCCGTGAATGATGAACCAACAAGATGACCAGGTCCTCGTCAGTTGGTAATGGTAATGGCAAAAATTGAGATTTCCCTTGGACAGTAAAGAGTTAAAAATTTGGTGGCAAAGCAATTGATAATATCGGTATATCGGGTTATAGTCAATAATTATTTTTTCCAAGTGCAAATCAATAAGTGGCCGCAACATGATACCATTACTGTATGTATTTTATTCAACTGTAATGAGTAACTGAATCGCAAATGCAACAACCGAAACATAGGACAGTGTTCAATTGAGTGTGGTAAAACCAAAATCATAGCAATTACTCCAGCCAATCACAACAGACCAAAACAGTGTAATCAGAATTTGAAGCAATTACTCGTAACTGGAGCAAAGCGCGGAAAAAAAAACGCGCGTGCAAGTCGCGTTTGGGTTTGCTTCTCATTGGTTAAGAAAGTGGCGCGAGTTATGCTGGCCAATCACAGAGCGAAGCAATGCAAAACCAAAGCAGACGCAATTTACTTTCGACTCTCAATTGAAAACCACTCTAACATCATGTCCATCCACAGTTTGTGCAGTGTATATAACTTCAGAGAAGTTGTGTGTACATCCGTCGTACTGTTTAATAGTTTACGGTATGTAATTATATCGTTGCAACGGAAAAAAACTTTATGCTTGGGTCGCTAGATTTCCATCGTTATACCGGGAATATCGTTGAGCCGAATATTGTTAAATCGGGATTCTGCTCCATACAAATTAAAAGTAACTTTTGCTGGGACACAGAATGTTAATCGTTAAATCGGGAATATCGTTTCATATCGTGTTCATGCATAATTGCGATGATCACTTATTTATTCATTTATTTCATTATTGACAATCCGTTTCTGTTGAGTACTTTGACTGGCTCAGTTTTGTCCACCCACAAAATGAGATTTAATTTGTGAGATTTTTTTGGGTCTCCATTTATTCAATTCCCCTACAATAAAATTACCCTCTCCTCCCCCTCTGCCCCCTCCAAAGGCACAGTAAAATATAAAACACCCCTCAAGGCAAACGGACAAAGAAAACGTAAGTCGAAGGTACCGGTTTATTGTTATTAATAATTCCACCATCTTCTACTGAGTACAAAACATCTACAGAAGCAAAAATAATTTCTAGCAAAGAAAATCATGCGAGGCGTTTACAAATGGTCGAGCGCGACAAAAGTTATAAGTGACATACAGGTACAAATTTTACAAATAACTACAAGAAATTTTCAAATACAGGATACTAAATTTCTCTACAAAAGGATAGACCACCATTAAAATAAAGTAAATCACGTGACGTCACATGGACTAGAGAACATTTTCACAGAAGTGGAGGAGAAAAATCAAGGTATAAAGACTATTAAGATGATTTAACATCGAAAATTTAGAGTCAAAGTTAAAAACATAGAGCTGGATACTGGTGAAAATAGGGGACTATCGACCTTAAAGACGTACTGTCCGGGTACTGTCATGACAGTTCTTGTTTAGTTTCAATGGACATATTAAGTACTTCGCAGGAAAACTGCAAAACTTTTGAAGTTGCAAATTACGTGACAGTCCCCCTGCTTTTGTGTAGAGACACCCTAAATGGCTTTGCCTCTTTTAATTTCTTCATCTGACCAGTTCAAGTTCACTAAAGATGTATGCCTACCATGCAACCAGAAAATTCCCTTACTACTTTCTCGATTGCGAAGCACAGGAGACAGAGATTATCGAAGGAGAATTAAAAGAAATAATGGGGTAGTCGTTTTACTTTCAGAGAATTGATACAAAACGGTCAGAAATTTCTCAAACATTGTAAATTTGTCCTGTTTCCATTCCTTATCAAGCCGAAAAGAAAATGGTAATGGTAAGCGAAATTATCATCATCTCAATGAGCCATTGCAATCGTTTTTATCTTAATCGTACAAATGATGAATCCCGGAATTCTACTGCATATGCTACCATAGGCTTCCGTTGTGTGCTACCCAACAAATCTAATGTGAGTTCAATGACAATGAACTCTATCGATACAATAGCAAAAAATTATTATAAGCTAACCTGGAACATCAAAACCGTTTTGGTGGTTTTTTCATACAACTGAAGCTGAGGACTAAATATCTATAGCTAAGCAGTACGTTAATAGCTTTTTCATTGAATTTTGGTACCTTTCTCTAATGGCATTAAACTATTGCGACTTGTTTCCACCGTTTTTGTTATACTTAGGCCAGTATCCAAGCTTCTTCTCCAGGCATTCGAGGTATTCGCCTTCTGCGCTTTTGTGATCTGGCTCCTCTACCCATTTGATTCGTAGGTTTACCCCACCGTTGGCTGCAAATTCTTTTTTCACAAATTCATCAATATCCTGTGGCGCGGATTTATGCTGGCACAGGCTTGTTCGCATGTTCTTCGAGTGACCCACGTACACTATTGTCCCTGCCTCATCGCCTATGGCATAAATGCCTCCAGCCTCTTGAACTGTATGGAGATTAGAATACCATTCCCATTTTTTGTCGACTAGAACTTGACAAATATTAGAAGCCATCTACGAGAAAAAAAGAAACAACACTGTTTTTAACTTCTTCTCTAAAAGGATTTGAGAGAGCAGAGGAACGAAGGAAATTCTAAAGCTTTGATCTGCCCTTCGCTTAGCTGCATTTAAACAGCGAGGTGACAGACACTCTTTCTCACTCTTTAATCTAGGCTTCCTTTAAAAACGAATGTCTTCAAAAACTGCAAATACTTCCTGTCCATAAAAACCTGTCTAAGAGTATGTGAAGATAAACAAAGAATAAATCAGGTTCGCCGCAACAAATAGATGTCAAAAAGTAAATTTGGCCATTAAAAAAAAATCACAGTAAATCGTGATTGTGGTTGAAGAACTATGAAAACATAAAACGTGTGTAGAGTGCTGTGAAAGCGTATTGAAAATGCGCTGTTTGTTTGTAGCTCCTATGGCAAAATGTCGCATAGAGACAAGTTCAGTTCCGCTACATAACAGATATTTTGTCGAAACCAAGATTGCTCGTCTGACCGCTTCTGTTCTTCTGAAGTGAGCCAAAACTACCAATGGCGCGTATAAGCATCGTGGGAGTCTCTGTCATTCCCAGCAATAGTCTCAAATCACCAAGAATGCTGACCCGCACGATCAACTGAGCTACTAGTAGAATTTTACTGATTCATGACTTTCTCTAGGACAAAAACCTTAAGATTTCGCAGAAATCAGTCTGTCACTCCTTTTAGGCGAACTGGTCGAATGCATAACACAACATCGTTGTAAAGTCGGAGATACATTTCGAGACTTCTTAAGTAACAATTACATCGTGAATAAAAACTGAATTACATCGCGCTGAAATTAGTAGAATGAGACCGAGTAGGACCAAGTAGTAGCGAAGTAAGGTCGACGAGATGCATGGAAACACTAAACGAATTCCACACGTTTTCTTGACTCGGGTTTTCGAAGCCGGAAGGCTTGTACGCTTACTGGAAGCGTTATAAAAAGGACCACGCTCAGAGAGAATTGAAGATTTGGGAAGTCAGACAAACCACGATTTAAAACCTTTTGATGAGGCTCATAAAACGCATAGTTTCAAACCACTGACATGGGATTCTTTAGCAAATTTTTCTTGTTTACGCTAACAACTACTTGACTTTGGGTGGTAGAAAATTCAAGACATTTTCTCGACCGCGAAGTAGTCTCTCTTCAACAAACGCACTTGGGACTCATGATTTAAAACAACACGGCGTAAATATTGAACTGAAATTGTGATGAATGGCTTGTTCTGTTACCTTGTTTGTTAACTGAATCCAAAATCTGCTCGCTATCCACTGATGAAGAATATCTTGAATGGTTCTCCAGAAAACCTCTGGAAACTAGAGGAAGGAAATCAAGAAACTTTTGTCAAAGTGCTCTCATGACTGCACACTTACATACAGTTTTCTTAAGATAAGTGTGAAGCCGGACAAAGAAAACGCGAAAGCTAGACAACCTTTGCTAACGCACAACTTCAATTTCAAAATGAATTCCTCTCATTTGTGTTTTACACCAGTGCACATTTGGACTGCAAAAGA
>JAEMWC010000033.1:580000-655000 GCA_016490735.1 Pachyseris speciosa | reverse complement strand
GAAGATTAAATATTGTCCTGTGCTGAATAAGCGTGCCGGAGACTGTTGTGCGTCCTGTGCAGGAGGCAAAAAACGATGTGCCCAAAGCAATCCCCACGAGAAGAATGGCCCTAAAGCCCTAAATGACAAAGAAGATTAAATATCGTCCTGTGCTGGATAAGCGTGCCCGCTATCCCTTAGGCCCGGTCTCCTGGCTGGACATTTTCCATAAGGTCTTCAGGTGGCCCTAAAATGAGACCTTCCGGTGGTCCTAGGGTCCGATCTCCTAGCGGAGTCCATTCCAAAAGATCATTAAGTAGTCCAAGCGGAAGAGCGTCTTTTGGATCATTTGGCGGAAGAAGAGGAAGATAGGCAATGTGGACTGGGCTTATGAAATATTAGCTCATTATAGTCCCCAGTGCATGAAACTGGACGTTTGATAAAATTTAGTCGAATCTCCCATGTATAAGCGACCACCCAAAATGTCAAGCCTTCGTGGTCGCTTACGGGTCATTTGGTCGCTTAAGATAGGTCGGACTACATGGGGTCCTCTTATAATTTAATTCAGTCCGTTGGTTGTTCTATTCAAAATTTAGGAACACTAGTAAGTTCTATTTAGTATTTGATCTTATGTAGGTATGTTAGCATGTCATGTAGCCTTGGTCGCGGCGTGGCCGGTCTGCCTTGCAGAAAGCTGATTTGTAGTCCCTAGATTTTGTTGTTTCCTTTTAAGCCTCTATCTGGTTTGATGGAGTTTGCCTGTGATGTACAGTCGCCTGAGGAAGTTCTTAATGTTTTCTGCTGGTACATTTAGCCACGTTTGTTTACGTTAGTTAAGGTTTGTGTTATTTGCGTTGGTTTCAGGTCGCTAATTGGTACCAGTAAACCCTGTTAATCGTCGACTTGCCTGTGTGTGGTACAATGTGGTTCTAGTAGTTCAAGTGGCTTTTTATAGAAATTATAATTTCTCTCCTTTTCCAAAGCCGTCCACTTGTTAAACCCTTTTTATATCATTGCTAATATATCCGTAGTCTAAGGCTCTTTCATTTCAAGCTCTGTGGATTTACAGTTTACACTGTTCACATATCTAAAAGCTCCCAATGTGAGAAAGAAGCGCATTAAAGACACCTCTGTGAGAATGAATACAGTAAAACCCTACAGCTAAGAACCTAGATTTTAGGAACATGGTAGGCTAAAAATTTGCCAGTTAAGCCCCCTCTATATAAGAACCTGTTTAGCCTAAAATTTGAGACAGGTCCTTATTTTCTAAAATCTATGAAAAAATTCTATACACTTGGACTTCAAAATTTTTGAGGTCAATGCTTAAGTTCTTCTTTTTATGGTCATCTTTACATATCTTCTAATTTGGTATGCAGATTTTAATTACTCTTAGCTGTATTGTATTTTTTTCTTCAAAAAATAAGAACCTATTTAAGAACGTAAATACCTTAAACTTGTCCAAACTACCATTTATAAAAGAACCTGTTTAGGCTAACTTGGAAAAATCCGGGTTCTTAGTTGCAGGGGTAATACTGTATTTAAAAAAAAAAATCATTAATAATTCATGAAGGAAATACACAAGAAATTAATTTTTAATGAGTGCCTTTATATCTGATAAGGACACGGCTAAATTTTACATCCGATTTTCTAGGCCAAAATACGCCCAAATCTAACTATTAGTGCAAGAATGGGCAGATGCACGGTAACGTTTTTTAAGCTGTTTCAGCAATAAATTCGCAATTCGTGTTTTATCAAGTCCTAAAACACTCGGCTGCGCCTCGTGTTTTAAACTTGATAAAACACTCCTGCTCATTTGTCAAACATTATATGAAAATCATATATTTGCAGTAATGTTTAATAAATGAGCAGGGGTGTTTTATCAAATTTAAAACACGAGGCGCAGCCGAGTGTTTTAGGACTTGATAAAACACGAATTGCGAATTTATTGAACGGCTTAAAAAGCTTTACTGTACATCTATCGATTCTTACACTAAAATTTAGATTTTGCGTTATTTGGCGAAGAAAATCGGATGTAAAATTTAGCCGTGTCTTTATCAGATATAAAAACACTCATTAAAAATTAATTTCTTTCATGAATTATTAATGAGTTTTTTAACTGCAGATGAAAGAATGAGTATCATCCCAATTATGACCACTAAAGCAGTAGTGAAAATAAAGCTTGAGTTAAAAATTCAGGCTTGTACGGGAATCGAACCCACGACCCCTTCGATACTGGTGCAGCGTGGGTTCGACTCCCGTACAAGACTGAATTTTTTTTCAGGCTTTATTTTCACTACTGTTAATTTTTTTTAGTGCTCATAACTGCTATGATCACTCACATATTCATTGTTTGATCCGAAGCTCAAATATATGATTTTCATATATTCATTCTCACACATTCATCATTCACGGGTATATTACGAACCAACAAAATGAAAATTTCCCCAGCTGTTATATTCAAATGTCATGGTTTTTATAGGAAAACGATCTTCTGTGATCTTCAAGTTCTTGATCATGATACATGAATGATAACCAATACCTCAAATTGGGACATCGGAATTCACGAAATGGCTGGTCTAAACAAAAGGAAAAGCACATTTGCTCAAATCAAGTAAAGCGGGGCACCACTCCGATTATGCAGCCGGCACTAACTCATGACCCACTAACAGGGAGATAGAATAGAATAAGACGACAAACAGTCTCTACTGGAGCTAGAAGGCTGTAAAGGGTTAGTGAGTATTCTTTACTGGGGGCTGCTCAACCGTTTCACTAATCATATCGGTTGGCAAAAATAGCTCAGTGCCCTCAGTAACCGTGGTTTTAGCGACTAACGCTGAGTGAGATGACATAAAAAACAACACAGTGACATATTAACAAATTATTAAGCAAGTAGACGTGCAAAAGGTTTTACTTCTCGGAAAGGAATTTATCGGCTCAAATTTGATTTAAAATAAGCCCTGAAGATATTAAACAACAAAAAAAAGAAAACGTCTGCTCCTCGTTTTACTGCTCGTCTCACTTCCGCGACTACGAGGAGGAACGAATAAGACTGGTGGGAAACTTTTAAATTGCATTTCCGATATCTAGGTGGGACTCATGCGCAATGCTTTTTGTTCATACATCATAACCTATGGCCACGAACTGAAATTGCATTTACGACATTATTGTTCAGACTCATATAATGTTTTTTTGTTCAGTTATTATAACCTATGGCTCCAAAGTGGATGGCATCCAATGAACTTTCAGAAGCTTTGGTAAACAATGATTGTGATTGGTCGGTAACATGGGTACATCATAAACTGAGAACCGTTACGTCGTAGGTTTACAAATAATCAAATGCATCAGGAGCGGGTATTCAAATTCGAAACTTTCTTTTCGTAAAAAGAAGACGACACTGCTTCTCCTACCGAGGATGTAAAATTCGACATAAGCAAGGGATTTAATCACTTCTTCCCTTGTTTCTACTATTTCTACTGAACAGTAGAAGTTAAAGGCAGCGAAGTGTCCGAAGATCCGGAACATAAATAGATGCATTCGAATTCAGTGAAGCAAAATTGGCGCCAGCGACAGTTGAAGACGGGAGCCAGTGCATCATGAAGTTCGTTACAAACTTTTGACTGACTTCTACATGCATCAAATCGGGAACGAAAGAACGGAATTCACTTATTTGATTTTGGTTAGAAATTTAACATTCTATTCCCGCAGAGCAACAAATATGAAGGCAACGACACAATAATTGAGAAAAGGATTCCGCAAAAACAATTAGTAATTTGGCGGAGCTGTATCAAAGACATTGAACACTGACGCACCTACCAACTTGATTTGTTCGATTTGTTTCTGAGCAAGTTCTCGAAAACCACTGGCTTATAACACTGCGGAACAACTGCTATTTTCAACCGAAGTTAAGGAGCGATTTTTGTTCATTCGATCGATGACGGAGCTCTTTGCCCCATAATCGATAGGACTACAAAACTGTCGGCATTGAACATTCTGAATTCATCTGTATCAAAATGCACTCAGTCCTAGGCATTTTTCACGAGGTACTGAAAATCTTAAACCTATCCTTGTTTTCTGTTGGGAACAGCCTTTTCATTCCCAATCGTACTTAGTTTCAAGATCTGTCGGTTATACTCGTTTTCACACATTCATCATTCACGGGTATATTACGAACCAACAAAATGAAAATTCCCCCAGCTGTTATATTCAAATGTCATGGTTTTCATAGGAAGACGACCTTCTGTGATCTTCAAGTTCTTGATCATGATACGCGTATGATAACCAATACTCCAAATTGGTACATCGGAAGTCACGAAACGGCTCGTCTGAAAAAAAAAGGAAAAGCACATTTGTTCAAATCAAGGGAAGCGGAGCACCACTCCGATTATGGAGCCACTAACTCATGACCCACGCTTAGTTTACACGACTGGAAACTAACAGGGAGATAGAATAGAATAAGACGACAAACAGTCTCTACTGGAGCTAGAAAGCTTTAAAGGGTTGGTGAGTATTCTTTACTCGGGGCTGCTCAACCGTTTCACTAATCATATCGGTTGGCAAAAATAGCTCAGTGACCTCAGTACCCGTGGTTTTAGCGACTAACGCGGAGTGAGGTGACAAAAAAAACAAAAAGCAGACTGACCTCATATTTGTTGGTTTTTCGTAGGTGGCCAATTATGATCTAAATCAGTTGCATTATGCTTGGTACTCTTTCGGCTCCAAAAATTATTTTAAGCAAGTAGACGTGCATAAAGTTTTACTTCTCGGAAAGGTATTTATCGGGTCAAATTTGAAGATATTAAACAAACAAGAAATGAAAACGTCTCCCCCTCGTCTTACAGCTCGTCTCACTTCCACGACTACGAGGAGGAACGAATAAGACTGGTGGGAAACTTGTAAATTGCATTTCCGATATCTAGGTGGGACTCATACGCAATGCTTTTTGTTCAGACATCATAACCTATGGCCACGAACTAAAATTGCATTTACGACATTATTGTTCAGACTAATATAAAGTTTTTTTGTTCAGATATTATAACCTATGGCTCCGAAATGGATGGCATCCAATGAACTTTCAGAAGCTTTGGTAAACAATGTTTGTGGTTGGTCGGTAAAATGCATCAGAAGCGGGAATTCAAATTCGAAACTTTCTTTTTTCGTTAAAAGAAGACGACACTGCTTTTTCTACCGAAGATATAAAATTCGACACAGGTAAGGGATTTAATCACTTCTTCCCTTGTTTCTACTATTTCTACTAAACAGCAGAAGTTAAAGGCACCGAAGTGTCCGAAGATCCGGAACATAAATAGATGCATTCGAATTCAGTGAAGCAAAATTGGCGCCAGCGACAGTTGAAGACGGGAGCCAATGCTTCATGAAGTTCGTTACAAACTTTTGACTGACTTCTACATGCATCAAATCGGGAACGAAAGAACGAAATTCACTTATTTGATTTTGGTTAGAAATTTAACATTCTATTCCCGCAGAGCAACAAATATGAAGGCAACGATACAATAATTGAGAAAGGGATTCCGCAAAAACAATTAGTAATTTGGCGAAGCTGTATCAAAAAGATTGAACTCTGACGCGCCTACCAACTCGATTTGTTCGATTTGTTTCTGATCAAGGGCTCTCGAATACCACTGGTTTAACACTGCGCAACATTTGCTATTCTAGTTTCAACCGAAAGTTAAGGAGCGATTTTTGTTCATTCGATGACGGAGCTCTTTGCCCCATAACCGATAGGACTACTAAACTGTCGGCATTGAATATACTGAATTCATCTGTATCGAAAGGCTCTCAGTCCTAGGCATCGTTCACGAGGTACTGAAAATCTTGCACCTATCCTTGTTTTCTGTTGGGAACAACCTCTTCATTCACAATCGTACTTAGTTTCAAGATCTGTCGTTTAAAAGTCCCGATGGCACGATTTAAGTGTCAGTTGCCGCCAAACACTTGATTGACACTCGAAATCTGTTATAAAATCGACAACTGCAATCTGTGTACCGTTTTCTTGTCGCACATGTGGTATTGATCCCTTCCACGCATTGTTAGTATTTCTATGATCAACATAAAGCGTTCCTCAGAAATTCATTACCGGAGGGTGACATGTGGATGCACTTTCGATTTGTGAGGGAAGAATCCCTTCTGTTATAATTAGAGCTATAAAATGTCCCGTGTACAGGGTATATACCGTTTGGCTAGCGTCCAGTAGGATTTTAGAAGCTGATCAATTGGTACCATTTCGCGAAGTACCATTTCGTAAACTACCACTTCGCAAACTACCAGTTGGTTTCGTTTCGTTTCGTTTCGTTTCGCAAAGCACTCTAAGCAGGGAGAATAGAATACGACGACAAATAGTCTCTGCTGGATCTAGAAAGCTGTAAAGCGTTGGTGAGTATTCTTTACTCGGGGTTGCTCAACCGTTTCGTTAATCGGTTGGCAAATTAAAATAACTCAGTGACCTGTGGACGCGTGGCCGACTAACGTGGAGTGAGATGACATTTGATTTAAAATAATCCTGAAGATATTAAACAAACAAGAAAAACAAACGTCTGCCCCTCGTCTAACTGCTCGTCTCACTCCCGCGACTAGGAGGAGGAATAAGACTGCTGGGACACTATTAAATTGCATTTCCGATATCTAGGTGGGACTCATACAATGCTTTATGTTCAGACATCATAACCTATGGCCACGAACTGAAATTGCATTTACGATTTTATTGTTAAGACTCATATAACGTTTTTTGTTCAGATATTATAACCTATGGTCGCGAAATGGCTGGCATCCAATGAGCTTTCAGAAGTTTTGCTAAACAATGTTTGTGATTGGTCGGTAACATGGGTACATCACAAAGAACCCTGACGTCGTAGGTTTACAGATAACCAAATGCATCAGGAGCTGGAATTGAAATTCGAAACTTTCTTTTCGTAAAAAGAAGACGACACTGCATTTCCTACCGAAGAATTAAAATTCGAGACAGGTAAGGGATTTAATCACTTCTTCCCTTGTTTCTACTATTTCTACTAAGTAGCAGAAGTTAAAGGCAGCGAAGTGTCCGAAAATCCGGAATATAAATAGATGCATTCGAAGCCAATGAAGCAAAATTGGCGCCAGCGACGGTTGAAGACGGGAGCCAGTGCTTCATGAGGTTCGTTACAAACTTTTGACTGACTTCTACATGCATCAAATCGGGAACGAAAGAACGAAATTCACTTATTTGATTTTGGTTAGAAATTTAACATTCTATTCCCGCAGAGCAACAAATATGAAGGCAACGATACAATAATTGAGAAAGGGATTCCGCAAAAACAATTGGTAATTTGGCGAAGCTGTATCAAAAAGATTGAACTCTGACGCGCCTACCAACTCGATTTGTTCGATTTGTTTCTGATCAAGGGCTCTCGAATACCACTGGTTTAACACTGCGCAACATTTGCTATTCTAGTTTCAACCGAAAGTTAAGGAGCGATTTTTGTTCATTCGATGACGGAGCTCTTTGCCCCATAATCGATAGGACTACTAAACTGTCGGCATTGAATATACTGAATTCATCTGTATCGAAAGGCTCTCAGTCCTAGGCATCGTTCACGAGGTACTGAAAATCTTGCACCTATCCTTGTTTTCTGTTGGGAACAGCCTTTTCATCCACCTGATCGTACTTAGTTTCAAGATCTGTCGTTTAAAAGTCCCGATGGCACGATTTCAGTGCCAGTTGTTACCAAACACTTTATTGACACTCGAAATCTGTTATAAAATCGACAACTGCTATAAAATCGACAATGTGCACCGTTTTCTTGTCGCGTTGTGGTATTGATACCTTGCACGCATTGTTATTATAATCTAAGATCAACATAAAACGTTCCTCAGAAATTCATTACCAGAGCTTGACTTGTGGATGGACTTTCGATTTGTGAGGGAAGAATCCCTTCTATTATAATTAGAATTATAAAATGTCCCGTGTACAGGGGAATATACCGTTTGGTTGGCGTCCAATAGAATTTTAATTGGTAGTACGTAAGCATACAATTCATGACCAGTGAAAATCCTACTTGCTCTTCAGTTCTTCCCGAAACGACACAGGTAAAACGCAATAAAATTTCAGAGGCTTATTTTTAACAGACAAACCACACTAAGCTCTTTTATAACGGGCTGAAACGAAGGGAGAGAAAGTTTGTGTGAGTTTTGTCCCGGCTATTTTCACCCGCGCCGATTTTACGGCATGAACCGTTTTCGATTCCTCGTGGCCTATCAGTTTGTTAGAGGATGAGTTTGGCCGAAAGTGTGACTGCTTGCGCTCAACAATCGATAGGTACCCAGAGCTGACATGGTACCACGGTTATTGGCGCCATATTAACTGGGGAGAAAACGCGGCTAAAATCCCCCAGGGGTTTTTGGGGAACAAGGGAACACGGGAAATTTGGCAATGGGAACACGGGAACAAAGCAAAAAGGGAACATCAAATAGGTTAGGGAACAGGGGAACAAACACAAAAAATTACAAGGCCCTACGTTTTTTACATAAACGTGGGGGTGATAGAAGATTTTCTGCTGTTTTCTGATTTCTTTGGCAAGTTTTTGTTGCCATCTTTCGTCTCTACTCGTCTCTGACCGTTTCTAGCTCTAGAAATAATGATAAAAATTTATCAGCAACACTGCAGACTTTCAATCAGTTATTTTGTTTTGTTCAGATTGGTTAATTAGGACGTATATGCAAAGAATAAGAGATAAAATTTAATCTTGAAAGGGTAACAAGGGAACAAGGTGTAATTTTGGACGGAACAAGGGAACAGAGTTAAAATTTTGAAGGGAACACGGGAACACAGACCCCCCTGGGGGACCCTCATTACAGTAAATGTGTGGAATTTCCAACATTTACACTGCTTTTAACGGTTTTATTGATATCGTTCTTTCAACAGAAAATAAGGCCGTTAACGAAGGTACGACGTCCGTAAATTAGAATTATAAATCTTCTCGTGTGGCTTCTAAATTCACGCTAATTCGCATAATTTTGATTATAGAAGTTTGTATGAAATCTTAAAAATTCATTTACGGTCGTTGTAGCCTGAATCTGTTCTTTATACTTCATAAAAATAATGTCAGTACCAATGTCTTTTGAAAGACGTTTTAGCTGCGGAAATCTGCCCCTTTATAGCGGTGTTACAGCGGTTTAAAGTAGCTGCGTTTGCCTCCCAGTTAATATGGCACCAATAACCGTGGAACCATCTATTAGTCTTTCTTTATAAATCAAAATGTTTTCTTTTCAGAACACGTACAAAGACTAATTATCGCGAAGGTGCAGGAACTACAAGGTTCGCCGATCAGTCAAGTGCGATTGCTTTCATTTATTCAAATTCAAATTTCATTGGCATTACAATTGATTTCATAACCTCTTCAGTACTGATTAAGTTATATTAATTATGTCTATTTTTTCTTTAAAGTTTATTGTCCGTGGATTTGGTTCATTTATTCCTCCTCCATCACACACACTGAAATAACAGCTCGAGTAGCAAAAGGTACACGACAACACGATAAATGTTTTTGGGTTCTGAGCACAGTTTTCTCGGAAATTGAACTTCAAATGATCCCTGGACATTGGCTTTCTTGGAAGGAGTCACGGAATTTTTTGTAGTCGTCGTTTCGGCTGCGATGGGTTGAAGAATGATTTTCAAACTATGAGCCTTGGCTGTATCTGCTCCCCAGTTTGTCATAATTTGACAACGATTATGTCTTTAGAAAACATCCATGCGAAGACCGGTGTCAAAGTCAGGCTATAAGCCGAATTTGAAACTTATAAATTTCATCACCTAGTTAGCAAATATTGCAAGGGTAGGCAAACCATAATCTGTATTTGGCGGTTTTTTCCCATAACATAAGAGGCCTTAGGAGAACTTGAAAACGTTCGCCCTATTTTCTCAAGGTACGACCGTTTCATTTCTTGCCATCCGTTGCCAAAAATGCTAATTTAAAGATTATGGTTTGCTAATTTAAAGTTTTGGTGGACTGGCGTAATAAATTTAACTAAAACTGGATCACAGCTCCTTCCAACCTAAGAACATGGCCTCTCTTAGATTTTTTTGCCATAGATATTTCCATTTTTCCATTTCCATTTCCATTTTCATTTTATTTGCCATTAACCACATAAAAATACAAAAACACTAGAAATTTAAAAATACGAAACACTAGAAATTTATAATTACTTAAAGACGATAGACTAAAAATGTTTAAGGCATTAATGACAAGCAAACCTATATAGAAGCCGGGGTCTTATGAACTATAGGCTTCCTGACAATATAGGTTACATCGTACGAATTACGGGGACAGCATGAAATATGAGATATTTCACTTTGAAGTGTTTTTATATTGCCGAAATAATTTTAAGTTTTGACTCTCTGTACATTTCTAATACTTGCTAAAATACTTGGAAAAATGTTCGTTCCTGTAAATAATTTACATTATTTAACTGACCGTTTCAGTTGATTTGTTTTCAGAAGAAAATTAAACGAAAGCGCAATTAACAAGGGTCCGTCAGACAGGGTCTGTGCTGTGAAAAGGCAAACACAAATTATATCAACACATTTTTACACTCGTGCCAGTTCTCTTTCTTTTAAATTCACGCTCGTCAGTTGCTTACCGTGAATCCAGAATAAAAAAAAAAAAAGGGAGAGAGCACCACTGTTTGGTCATCGAAACGGTTAGCCCGTCGGAGATCAGAAACGCCGTTGATGCTCGGAACGCTATCGAAATTGCTTCACTTCTCTGTAGGGGACGTTTGGCAGTTCCTGTTTGGTAATTAGAAATAATGTTTTTACAGAATACTTTGATAATTACCGCATACACAACATATCTTTTCAAAGTGCTACAAACCAATATAAGATTTCCCAGAAAGCTATCACAGTAGCGTGACGTTTCTGAGAATTCACGAATGAAGTCACGCAAACGCCAATTACGAGGTTAAATTTGGTGTTTAGGTCTGGCGAGTCGTGTGTTAACTTTCCATTCTTTTCCATGTAAACGTTCCCCTGGCAGCTTGCTCCAGCTAACTGAAAAGGTTTTGTAGAGAACTCCTCAAACATAAAAACATAATTTCGATTAAACGCCTGCAATTCCAGGTACACTGAACAAAGTCGAATTAAAGGAAACTATTTGCTTCAGTATCTGAAGTTCACAATTCACCGAGTTCCTGTCTTTAGATTTAAAATGTTATGGTGGATTTTACATGCAAAAGTCAGTCAGGCATGGTGCTACATGATAATCATAGGTGATCAACATGTCGTCTCTTTATCAGGTCGTCAGCGAGATGAGTGATCAAGTCTGCGATAAACTAGCGAATAGCCCTTGGAAAAAATATGATGTTACTACAGTACCCAAGATGGCAGGCATTTATGCAATCGGCCAAACAACTGGAAGCAAACAGGACACCGAGTGCTTGTACATTGGTCGATCAAATGATGTCAAGAGAAGACTACAGGAGCACAAGACTCCAACACCGCAACAAGCTATTGACAAAACAGTGGCTGGCAAATTTGAACAGCACAAGGACTCCGAGCTTAGGATCAAGTATGTTTATGAACCGAAGCAGAAGTCAAAAGAAGGTGCTTATATCGAGTGTATGACAAAGAAGATTAAATATCGTCCTGTGCTGAATAAGCGTGCCGGAGACTGTTGTGCGTCCTGTGCAGGAGGCCAAAAACGATGTGCCCAAAGCAATCCCCACGAGAAGAATGGCCCTAAAGTGCGGTTGTCTGGTGGAGTCCCTGCTGTGAGATCCCCGGGAGGCCATATGGTTCGATCATTAGGTATCCCAAAAGCCCGCGCTTCTGGGGGAACATTTTCCATAAGGTCTTCAGGTGGCCCTAAAATGAGACCCTCCGGTAGCCCTATGGTCCGATCTCCTGGCGGAGTCCATTCCATAAGATCATCAGGGAGTCCAGGCGGAAGAGCCGCGTCTTTTAGATCATTTGGCGGAAAAAGAAGAAGATAGGCAATGTGGACTGGGCTTATGAAATATTAGCTCATTATAATCCCCAGTGCATTAAACTGGACGTTTGATAAAATTTAGTCCAATCTCCCATGTATAAGCGACCACCCAAAATGTTAAGTCTTTGTGGTCGCTTACGGGTCATTTGGTCGCTTAAGATAGGTCGGACTACATGGGGTCCTCTTATAGTTTAATTCAGTCCGTTGGTTGTTTTTATATATTGTTCTATTCCAAATTTAGAAACACTAGTAAGTTCTATTTAGTATTTGATCTTATGTAGGTATGTTAGCATGTCGTGTAGCCTTTGTCGCGGCGTAACCGGTCTGCCTTGCAGAAAGCTGATTTGTAGTCCCTAGATTTTGTTGTTTAGTTTTAAGCCTCTACCTGGTTTGCTGGAGTTTGCCTGTGATGTACAGTCGCCTGAGGAAGTTCTTAATGTTTTCTGCCGGTACGTTTAGCCACGTTTGTTTACGTTAGTTAAGGTTTGTGTTATTTGCGTTGGTTTCAGGTCGCTAATTGGTACCAGTAAACCCTGTTAATCGTCGACTTGCCTGTGTGTGGTACAATGTGGTTCTAGTAGTCCAAGTGTCTTTTTATAGAAATTATAATTTCTCTCCTTTTCCAAAGTCGTCCACTTGTTCAACCCTTTTTATATCATTGCTAATATATCCGTAGTCTAAGGCTCATTTCAAGCTCTGTGGATTTACAGTTTACACTCTTCATATGTCTAAAAGCTCCCAACGTGAGAAAGGAGCGAATTAAAGACACCTCTGTGAGAATGAATACAGTAAAACCCTGCAACTAAGAACCTAGCTTTTAGGATTCTGGTAGGTTAAAAATTTGCCAGTTAAGCCCCCTCTATATAAGAACCTGTTTAGCCTAAAGTTTTAAACAGGTTCTTATTTTCTAACATCTATGAAAATATTCTGTACACTCTTGAGTCAATGCTTTAGTTCTTCTTTTTATGGTCATTTTTACATAACTTCTAATTTGGTATGCAGATTTTATATGAGGAACGAACCACTAATTACTCTTAGCTATATTGTATTGTTTATTAATAATGATAATAACTTTATTTTTGTGTCAAAGTACTTTAGCATACCTGCTAATTGGAGACACAATAACAAATCTCAAATCAAATCAAATTAAGTCAAGAGAGAAATTACATAACAACAGAGAAATTATACTGACAACCTATTTAAGAACGTAAATAGCTTAAACTTGTTCAAACTACCATTTATAGGCAAACTTGGAAAAATCCAAGTTCTTAGTTGCGGGTGTTATACTGTATATGAAGATCATATCAGAGATTTGAACTGCGGAGTAAAGAATGAATATCTCAAGTATCGTCGCAGTTATGAACACTACTAAAGCAGTAGTGAAAATAAAGCTTGGAATAAAAATCCGGGCTTGTACGGGAGTCGACCCCACGATGCTGGTGCAGCTATACTGGTGCAGCATGGGTTCGACTCCCGTGCAAGACTGATTTTTTTTCAGGCTTTATTTTCACTACTGCTAAGTTTTTGTAGTGTTCATAACTGCTATAATCATCCACATATTCATTGTTTAATCCGAAGTTCAATTATATGATTTTGATACATTCATTCTCACATATTCATCATTCACGGGTATATTACAAACCAACAAAATGAAAATTCCCCCAGCTGTTATATTCAAATGTCATGATTTCATAGGAAGACGACCTTCTGTGATCTTCAAGTTCTTGATCATGATACATGTATAATAACCAATACCTCAAATTGGGACATCGGAATTCACGAAATGGCTGGTCTGAAAAAAACAAAAGAAAAGCACATTTGTTCAAATCAAGTGAAGCGGAGCACCACTCCGATTATGCAGCCACTAACTTATACTCACGCTTAGTTTACACGACTGAAACTAACAGGGCAAGGACGGATCAGGGGGAGCCCCCTTTGGGAAGTTTTCGAACTTTTTCTCGCTCCCCGTGGCTGTCCATTTTTCATCACAAAAATTATAGTATGAATTTGTTTCAAACTCGACTGATCGCCGATTGAGTGATTGTTAATTTAGAGGAAAACCATCCATTTTGCGACTGATTTAGTCAACGACAGCTCGAAAAATGGATTCAAAGCACCGATCATTACGCGAAGACTGTAGGTATTACTCTTCTCGACTCCTTAATCACCCAAATGCAAGATCGATTTTCAGACGAAGATCGCCACGTCCGCCATGTGCTTTGTCTAGTACCACCGATTATAGTTACTAAGGCACTGCAGCTACATGATGAACAAGAAGACATTTTGTACTGGAAGTATAAAACATTCCATTTCCCAAATCCCTTGGAAATGAGCTGTATAGATGGGAAACACTCTGGTAGTCAACAAATAGGGAGCTCCCAAACAACCTTTACTAGCACTCTGTGCTCGTGATTGCCTGCACCCTACCGATAACAAGCGCAGAAGCTGAGTGGTCGTTTTCTCTTATGAAAAGGATCAAGAACGGCTCTAGGTCAACTATGTCTGAAGAGTGATTCTCTGATCTCGCAGTTGTCACCATGCACTACTCCGATACATTCCAGGTGGACGAGATATGTAAAGCCTTTGTAAAGGCTCACTCCAAGAAGGCTCTTTTAAGCCAGTCTGTTAGATTAAATAGGAGATAAAAGCGACAATTAAGTATTTTTCCTCTCTTCTTGTTAATACATAAAATACCACTGAAATCAAAATGGAAAAATATACATATTCAAACTTTATGTGAAAACAGGACTTTAGAGTGCCTAGCTCTCCATTCCCTTGGCATGGGGGCTTTTACCTTCTCTCGTACTTACAAGCCCCTCTTCGAAAAAAAAACGGATCCTCCGCTGCAGGAAGAATAGAATAAGACGACAAACAGTCTCTACTGGAGCTAGAAGGCTGTAATAATAATAATAATAATAATAATAATAATAATAATAATAATAATAATAATGTTTATTTCTTATATTGCGCAGTCTAACATGCAATGAAGATATGATGAAAGGGTTGGTGAGTATTCTTTACTCGGGGCTGCTCAACCGTTTCACTAATCGGTTGGCAAAAATAGCTCAGTGACCTCAGTACCCGAGGTTTTAGCGACTAACGCGGAGTGAGGGGACACTGAAAAACAACAGAAAGAAATATTTGTTGGTTTGTCCTACGTGACCAATTATGATCTCAATCAGTTGTATTATGTTTGGTACTTTTTCGGCTCCAAAAATTATTAAGCAAGTAGACGTGCATAAAGTCTTACTTCTCCGAAAGAAATTTATGGGCTCAAATTTGATTTAAAAGAAGCCCTGAAGATATTACACAAACAAGAAAAGAAAACGTCTCCCCCTCGTCTTACAGCTCGTCTCACTTCCGCGACTACGAGGAGGAACGAATAAGACTGGTGGGAAACTTTTAAATTGCATTTCCGATATCTAGGTGGGACTCATATGGCATTTTTTGTTCATACATCATAACCTATGGCCGCGAACTGAAATTGCATTTTCGATATTTTTGTAGAGACTCATATAACGTTTTTTTTTTGTTCAGATATTATAGCCTAAATGGCCCCGAAATGGCTGGCATCCAATGAGCTTTCAGAAGCTTTGGTAAACAATGTTTGTGATTGGTCGGTAACATGGGAACATCCTAAAGAACCGTGACGTCCTGTAGGTTTACATATAATCAAAGGCGAGAAACTTACTGCCTCTTTAATTTTCACTTTTCACGTGAACACGAACACTCCAAAAGTAGAACATCAAAAGTAGAAACGAGGCGATCGATCGGCGAAATGAAGCAGAACAACACTGGGTAACAGACGGATTGTAAACAGATTGCAAAGTTCACGCGGCGCTCGCTGAGATCCTTAGCATTTGTTGCTCGTTTTCGCCAAGTTCTCAATACTCGCACGGCTGGTATTAATCGATAGCGAGCATATTTGCACAGGTTTTCACAGCACAAGCTCCTGTTATTGCCCCGGGGTGCTACTAAAAAAATTTAATACTGAGACCCCTTGTCCCGAGGTGCGACCCTTTACCCTTTTATATACCATTTTTGACAGAAAAGGTACCCCTTTCGTACACCTTCCATTGACAAAAGGTACCCCTTTCGTATACCTTCCACTGGAACAGTATGTGTTATTGGTATGGGGTTATTGCCTTATAAAGGATGACGAAGGAGATTCAATACAAGTCGCTTTTGCAATTTATGTTTCGACTCAAACAGGAATCGAAAGCGGCGGCACAGCTTTGTTAGCGTGCAAAGCCTTATGCCGGATACCCCACTTTTTACGGCCGACGTGTTTCAATGGGCACGATTCTGTAATCAGTCAAATGAGGGTGTAAGACATGTTCAACTGTTGTTTCTGTGAGACGGTAGAGTAGCTAGTGATACTTTGAACGTTTTTGTATCCTAACAGTTGCATAATATCACTTTTACGGCCGACGTGTTTCAATGGGCGCGATTCTGTAATCAGTCAAGTGAGATTGCAAGACATGTTCAACTGTTGCTTCTGTGAGACGGTAGAGTAGCTAGTGATAGTTTGAACGTTTTAATTTGTGTCCTGACAGTTGCATAATATCGATCTGTTGTTGAATATCAGTCGTTGTTGACTAAAGTTTGAATCATAGTTTTTCTGCCGCTGTGGTTTTTGAAGTTTGGCCCGAGTCCGGCTTTCTGTGCCATTTTTTTCATTAACAGGAGCACCCAACGAGCCAAATCAACCAAAAGCTATAGAAAAGCCATTTTTAAGTACCTTACGGTGTTTAAAGTTTGTTTAAAGTTTTCAAAAACTAGAAGAAGTTCATCTGTTTGGATTCCCTAGCTGAAATTTTAATTGCCCGAAAATGTTAGGGAACAAAATCTTCCTTTAATAATAATAATAATGAGCTTTATTTAACCAGGGAACACCTTCAGCAGTCTGTTCTCCCAGGTGCCCCTGACATAAATAAATACAATACTAAAATAATGTAGAATATGCATTAATAAGTATCAACATAAATTATAAATACATCAAAACTATAGAATAAAATAAGACGATTAAATGATTACAATAACATTTCGCTAACTTGTCTTATAAAACTTGACAGAAATAATGATAAAATAAAATAATTAAATGATTACAATAATATTTCGCTAATTTGTCTTTTGAAGCTTGATACAGAGTCAGAGTTTTGGATATTCTTAGATAATGTGTTCCATAAAGTGATACTAGTGTACTTAAAAGTACGTTTCATGTATTCAGTTCTTGGTTTAGGTAAAACAAACTTATCTTTGTTTCTAGTATTATAACTGTGTATTTCTGAATGACGTAAGTAGTTCGTATCAAGTCCTTCTAGTTGATTATTTAAGCATTTGTAAGTAAGAATGGCTTTGTTGTACTTTCTTCTCTGCTGTAATGTCGACCAGTTGAGCTTAGCTCGTACTGAGGCAGACGGGTTGCGATTGTCAGTCAAGAGGATAACTCTTCCAGCACGATTTTGCAGTCTCTGTAGTCGTAGAGATGATGTCTCGCTGCATGTGTCCCAGACTACTCCGCAGTAGTCAAATAAGGGTTGAATAGTTGACTTATACACGGTTTGAGCTAATGGTAATGTAAGGCAAGGCATTATGGGTTTAAGGATACCGATTCTTGAGGAGACCTTGTTGCACAAGTAGTCGATATGACTTGACCAAGAAATATTACTGTCGAGTACAATTCCAAGGTATTTGAAGGTCTCTACTCTCTTTATTGCGACCCCATTTAGCATTAATGTGCCAAATTGAACACAGTTAAGTCTCTGTGGTGAACCAATGACCATGTACTCACACTTCTTGGGGTTTAACGCTAATCCATTCGATTTGATCCATCTGGATATATTTTCAAGGTCATCATTAAGCCTTCTCAGGATCTCGTCTGTATTATTAGAAGAATAATACAAGGCAGTGTCGTCGGCAAACATATTAACAGTGGAGTGAGAGATACAAGAAGGGAGGTCATTTATGTAGACCAAGAAAAGTAGAGGCCCCAGGGCCGAGCCTTGGGGAACCCCTGATAAGATATGTTCGGTGGACGAAAGCAAACCGTTGAAAAATATTTGCTGTTGTCTATTGTCAAGATATGAAATAAACCAGTCTAAATCAAGTCCAGTAACTCCAAGAGCTTGGAGTTTTCTCACCAGAATACTATGCTTTACTGTATCGAAGGCCTTTGCAAGATCGAGGAATACAACTGCTGAAACTTGACCATTGTCAATGTTGGACAACCACTCATCAACGACTTTTATCAAGGCTGTTTGTGTTGATCTTTTCTTGCGGAAACCGTGCTGAGAGGAATGTAGAAGATTGTTGTCCGTCAAGTACTTATAGAACTGATTGTGAACTTCTTTTTCAAATATCTTTGCCACAATTGGCAGCACGGATATTGGACGGTAATTTTCAACTTGATCCTTTGCGCCTGATTTATAAAGAGGGGTCACTTTGGCTACTTTTAGATCTTGAGGAAAGATACCCTTTGTCAACGATAGGTTGAAAATATAAGTTAGTGATGGAGCAATAATATCGGCCGCTGCTTTCAGAAGGCGGGGAGGGATGTTATCCAGCCCTGCTCCCTTGTTAATTTTTAAAGATTTCAGTTCTCTAAGCACTGATGAAGTTTTAACGGGTTGGAATTTAAAGGTAGAACTACTTAATGATGGCCCGTAGACAGACTGTAAATTGGACTGAGATGCACCAAGTTTAGAGCCAATTGTAGCAAAATATGAATTAAAATGGTTAGCAATTTTGACTGGAGACGTTGTTATTTTTTTATCAATTTCAATGGTGTTAGGAGTTTTTGAAGATTTCGGTAGTAACTTTTTTAGTGTAGACCATATTCCCATGGGATCCTTGTTGCTGTTAGATATTTGGGTTTTAAAGTAATTCTCCTTATCTTTCCTCATTTGTAGGGTTACTTCATTCCTTAGCTTTTTGTAGGATTTCCAGTCCTCCTCTGATTTAGTTCTAATGGCTTTACGATGGAAATAGTCCCTTTGCCTCATCATGTCCTTAACGTTATTAGATATCCACGGACATGGGTCCCCACGGACGGTTGTCGTTTTGAGCGGAGCATGTTGATCACAAATTTCTGTGAACATTGTTCTCCAGGTAGACCATGCAAGATCAGGATCGTCAAAACTTTCGATCACTTGTAGTGGAAGATATTGCACATCGTCACGGAATGCTTGTTCTTGAAAGCGGTTAAAATTTCTGAATGTTATCTTTCTGGGAGGTTTCTTTATACTTCTCGCGCAGTGAACCGCGTAGACAAGTGAGTGATCGCTAATGCTGAGATGATGCACACCAGTATCGTGGATCTTCTCGGGGTGTGTGGTCGCTATGAGATCCAAAAGGCTGCTTGAAGACTCGGTAATTCGGGTAGGATCTCTAATTAATTGAGACATTTGATGTTGTACCAGTATCGATTTAAGTTTGGTTGTTTGAGGGAGGCGTTGCAGCATGTTACAATTAAAATCCCCAAGGACCAGAAATTCGGAGTGAATTTGAATATTGCTTAGAATGGCTTTGAATCTGTCAAAGAACTGATCATCTGTAGGAGCTCGATAAACTGAAGCGATAAGAAGAGGCCTGGTCTGTGGCAATTTTAGCTCAAACCAGATAGCTTCGAGGTCTGTACATCCCAAATCAGGGCGATGGTTGTAGGCAAATTTGTTTTTAATAAAAACTGCAACACCTCCGCCGCTACCGCTCTCTCTGTCTCTTCTCAATAAATTATAACCTGGTAGATCAACTTCTGAAGTTAATACATTTCTGTTAAGCCAAGTTTCGCTGACGGTCAAAACGTCGACAGAATGTTTATTCGTAAAGATCCTTAATTCATCCACAGAGGAACGAAGACCTCGGACGTTAAGATGGGCAATCACAATTCCTCTTTTCTGCGTCAAACGAGAATTGCTCAGGCCTTGGAGAGGAGTGCATGGAGCTGTGCCGTTAGGACCAGGATTTGATATAATGTCGCCGCAAGACAGTAAAAATTACGATGAGCAAAATTCAGCTAGCAGGGCGTGTTTTACAAAGAAGATGGTAATTTGAAGCCGCTTTGAGGTCGAAGTAGAGCGGGAGCCAATGCTTGTCGATCGTCGCGGCATGGCCGGCTGTAATTCCTTGAAAGTTGAGGTTATCTGGTCATTGTCGATGTAGAAACTGCAAGCATGATCGTCCGAGATGTTAAGCCCAATTTCGTCTGTATTGTGAGTTAAATGCAAGCTGAAATGAACTTTAGCTTATTTGCACGGACTGGAACTTTTTTGAACCTAGGTTTCCCGGGGCCAGATTTTACATTGTTTACTGCCAAGTAAAACTGTGCATCGTCAGTTTTCATTTCCGCGGGTCGCTTCCTGGCGTAAACTTTGTAGGCCTTTACTGGACATTTCTCGATGTTCGGCACAGCAAACATTTTCGGTGAAATGGCTCTTACATCCCGAGGATCGTTTCCTAAACGAGTTTTGGTTTCCCTTTCATTGAATTCGAGATTTTCCTGCCCTGAGGAAGTTTGACAAAGTTTTAAGTCTTCCCTACACATTTCTCTGTGCTCCTTGCAGCCTCGTAGCCCTAAATGGATTGTGTTGTTGAACCACACCGTGTTTAAAAGCGCTTCTGCCTTTGAACTTCCCAAGAGATCCTTTTCATACAGAATTTGAATATCTTTCTCACGTTAAGCAGCAGAGGCATTGAGCTTGTTGCCCTTGCATTTCCGTTTTAGATCCCTTTGCTTTGACTGGACGCCTTTCATACGGCGAAGTCCATATTTTTTTTCTTCAAATGGCGCTCAAAGCTAGCGAAGAATCCCCTAAGGAATTAGGCTCGTATTCGTCGTTGTCTTCTTTTTTGCGAACCTCGATAAGGAACTCGCTGAGAAACTTGTTTAGCTCTTGAGGAGTCAACTCGTCCATTTGTCACCTCTCGCGTTTCAAAACAAGAAATTCCTGGAACAGAGCAACATCGTGTTTGGTCTTTTTCTTGGTGTTTTCATTTTCTTGTCCGTCTATCAACTCTTCAACTGATGAATCTAGGCTCTGAAAACGGTTAGTCTGATTTGAAGCCATCTTTTTATAGAAAAATTCGCCTAAGCTCTTAGAAATGTGTCATTTGTCAGTGGAGAGGAGCGGCGAGCGATCGACACGGTTCTGTTCACAAGTGAAAATAATCACTGATATTTAATCAGAGCGTCGATACGTCGTTTTTCACTGACTGGTGAAAAAACTCGTATGACCAATCAGCTGGCTTCTCTAGCGCGAAGAGACTATTTTTATCTCGATGCTTTTTGGCGCGTAAATCTCAGTATGTATATCATAAGTATATATATACGTTATGAGTTCGCATCTGATCATTTGGCAACATCTGGGAGCATGCGTGATGTGAAAACCAAAATGGCGGACGCAGAGAGGTCGTTTTCTTCGCGCGATTAAATTTCAAGCCGACCTTCCTGGTGTATTCTATCTATGTTACGCTATCCATGTTTAGATTGCTGCCAAAAAGGTTTCGATTACAGCCGTCAATTTGAGGTGCGATCTTTTGTCCCAGCTAAGAACTGAACTGTGCAAATATACTGGAGATTTTTCCCGCAAGCTTCCCACGGACAGGATTTATAAAATGCTCCTTGTCTGGCAGACGAAAGGTGCACATATCATCGACTTCCCTGTGGGGTCGACTCCCGGGCTAGCCAGGGAGATTGTAAAATCAGTCAAGCAAACTTGAGGAATTTCCCCGGGGGGCTGGGGAATCTTGCAACACAAAGTCCCCTGGGTGAGGTGATTCTCAGCAGAAATCTTCCCCCCCTCCCGACCACATCCTTTACAAACTTGTGAAAAAACTTCCCCCATCCCCTAATCCGGCTCTGATTGTAGAACAATGTCGAGATTTTTCCCTACACACGAGCAAAGAATCCCATCCACTCCTTGTATTCCCCCACTTATCTTCCTGGTTGGCCCAGGCGTGGGGGTCAACCCCACGGGAAAGCCAATGACATGTGCATAAGTATCAGGCGATATTTCGCGCGATTTCGCAGGATAACTGTTAACATCTCAGTTTCATTTCTTTGACTTCATTATCTGACGGTTCAAGTTCACTAAAGATGTATCATCGATTACTGCATTCAACCAAAAACATTTCCGCGTAATATCGTTTGGAGAGTGCAGGAGACAGAAATTATTCAAAGGAAATAAATTTGAAAATTTGGAAATTGTAAACAACAATGGTGAAGTCGTTTCACTTCCCAATTGATACAAAACTGTCGGAAACGTCTACACCATTGTAAATTTATCCTGTGCGTCATTTCCTTATCAAGCCGAAAAGAGACTGTTTAATGGTCACTGACACAAACCCCTTCGGTCGTTATCTTAAAGAGCTGAAAACTCAAGTCATTGCAATTGTTTTTACTATTGCTGAAAATAGAATGAACACTCGAAATTCTACTCCACATGCTGACACACATTTCGGCTTTTTTTTTTTTTTTTTTTTTGCACTGAATCCGATTTCAATACAAATCTATTATACTTTAATGACAATAAACTCTAAGGCTACAACAGCGAATATGGCAAGCTAACCTGAGACATCAAAACCTTTGTCGCAGCTTGGTCTTACAGCTAAGTCCCAATCACGAAAAGCCTACAAGACGACTGAATTGTGTCCTCTCTGTTGCTATCAGTATTAAGGGTTCACCCCAGCCAGCTGTATTTTCCTACAAATGCTAAGCACAATAGATTTGCTTACTTCGTACATTTACACCTACACTTACATTTAATACTTGCAAATCGCTGAATATAGACTTTGTTTTCTATTCTCTTCACTAAATTCTGTTAATTACTGTAATGACAAAACGTATTAAGGTGATAATGACAAGTGCGGTAAGGTATCCAGCACTTTGAAAGCTTTTACATGGCTTTGATACCTTTCTGTAACGATATTAAGCTACTGACAACTGTTTCCACGTTTCTTGTTGTACTCTGGCCAGTATCCAAGCTTTTCCTCCAGGCAATCGAGATACTCGCCTTCTGCACATTTGTGATCTGGATCCTCTTTCCATTTTATTCGCAGGTTTGCCCCACCGTTTTCATGAAATTCCCTTTTGACAAACTTATCAATTTCCTGTTTCCCGGACTTATGTTCACTCAACCTCCGCCACATGTTGTTTGAGTGGCCAAAGTACAGAAACTTCCCAGCCTCATCCCCTATGGCATAAATGCCTTCAGCTTCTGGAACTGCACCAAGATCATCGGCATATGATTTCCATTCTTTGTCGATAAGACTTTGACAAATACTGGAAGCCATCTACGAGAAAAAAGGAACGACACAGATTTAACTTCTTTTAAAAACGAAGTTGGAGATGGTAGGAACAAAGGAACTTCACTCAATTGCATGATTTAAACAACGAAGTGGATCTAAGCTTTCTTTAGAAAATAATGTATTAAAGAACACGAATCCTTCCAGTAGAATTTAACAAATAGGGTATAAATAAACTGACAGCAAATTGATGCCCAAACCAGCGGTAGAAAAATAGTTGAATTATTGAGTCAGAAAACGGCTATTGCTGAACATAAAACTTATGTGTTTTGGAAGCTTGATATTAAAAAAAGGACACTTTTACTAATATTGAACTCATATGGTAGGAACATTTTACTTAGAAAGTCGACTAGATACCACAGTTACAGGGGCGAGTCTTTTTGAAACCACACCTGGTCAGCTTCTGAAGTACAATGTACCAAAACTACTAAAGGCGGTAGTCAACAAGAAAACCCTTGAGCCATCAATTAAGTATCCCATCCATGTCATTTTCTAGGAAAGATATTTTTAGAATATTTCTGACAAATCAGTCTTTGACGATCCCTTTGAATCGGCCAAATGAATAACACAACAAAGCGGTTATTAACACTTAGGTAAAATTCAAGATTTCCCGTATAAAACGGACTTTCGTGTTTCGCTTAAATCTGTAGCCGTGATAGGGAAGTGGTGAAATGGGGCCAGCAAAATGGAAGTACCAAATGAATTCTACAGGTTATTTACTTGACTACGATTCTAGAAGAAGGAAAGGCTTGAAACGAAATTCTATCATAAAGAGCTGAGTGAGGTTTAGAAAGAATCAAAGATGGCGTGAAACTGTTGGGAAATCAGAGAAACTGAGTTCGAAAACCTGATCGCGATCAACCGATAAAGAGTATCTGGGATGGTTCTTCAGAAAGGCTATGAATAGGAAGGAAACCAAGAAACTTTAGTCCAACAACGTGCTCATATGATGCGGTCTTTGAATTTCGATAGAGAAAAGCGAGACCTTCCCGTAACATGCAACTATAATTTCAACAAGAATTCTTGCCATATAATATTTCACGCCATGAAAAGATTTTGAAATCGCAATCAATATCATAACTTTATAAAATATGCTTTGAAATAACTTGCTCAAGTAGATTTAGAAACGGTTAACAGTTTAAAATTTTCAAAGTTTTATTTTCTTCTGCCTTGGCACTGTAAACTGAATTCACCCCTGATTAGATGGTTGCCTCATGTGTTCGCTAGGTGCGCGTACAATCACGGAACGAGCTTCCGAGGATTCCATACCTGCCCCTTTCCCGGAAAGATATTTTTAGTATGTTTCTGAGAAATTAGTCTTCGTATTCCTCGAGGCGACTTCTTTGAATTCATAAGGAACATCGTTGCAAACAGGCTTAGAAAATATATATTGAGAAACTATTGAGCTAAAGTTTGTAGTTCAAATACTAAAAATTATTTAATATCTCGCAACGGATGCGTTGAATGCAAGCTGATGCAATGTGGCAAAGAGAAGCTTTACGTTCTTCACGCATCCTGCCAGAGACAAAATCGAAACAACAGCTGCAAACGCTGTTCTCTTAAATCTGGCTCTCGAAGAAAGAACAAAGAAGCGACGATCGAAGACAACATTGAGGCGAACCGGTGGATAAAGTAAATTAACACTACAAGCATGGCGACGTTTATGGCAATGGTAATTGTATTAACGGATTTATGTACCGCACGTATGACACAGTCTCATTGTGATTTACAATTTTTCTATGGGGTGAGATCGGACGTCAACCTGAAAAGGCGCCTCTGACAGCCACAACTGTTCAGTTAGTTGGTACAAGGGGTTTGCACGGTTGCATAAAAAGGGTGAATGGTGAGAGTAGAAAGACTCAAAGAAATTAGACCATGACAACTCAACTGATCTAGCTGTAGGTATTCAAGGAGTGTATAGATGATTTATGAAGCGGTAAACGAGCTATTCAAGGGAAAACATTGTACTGCAACTAATACATTTATATCCGTCCGATAGCGACTTATCCGCTAGGGCCTGCGTGATAAACAATGGAGTAGCTTAGCGTTGCTCAAACGGATCTAGAGCTTTGTGAGGCCGAGAGAAGTTTGTTATCACCTGCATGAAAGGCTTTCTTTGCAACGTACACCTGGTATTATACAAAAAATTCAGTAGATTTTAAGTCCCTTCACACATGGCTTTTCCGGCAGACTTGAGAAAACATAATCTGAGTATGGTATCTACTCGAGTGCGTGCGAGAGTTCATAGGATGTTGTGATAAAGTTATTTAGGTTACCTTGTATCCAAATTGCGATGAAGCAAGAACTTCTTCAGTGAACCTTTGTAGAGAGAAGAAAGCTTGGTACAATGAAATGTAGTGTAAAGTTCAGATGATTTTAGTTAAGGTGTGTTGAACGAAGAGATTCAAAGCTACAGCACGCTTGGGCAACGTGTCACCTTTCCAAAGCAGTTAATTATGTATCACTCTCGTTTCTGATCAGTTGCGGAGAATTTCTTATCTTCTAATCGAGGACAACTTCATTTCCTCTGCGATCCCTCGTTCGGAGACCTCGATAGAGACTCTGAAAGTCTTAAGCGATTGGGTCTGGAAAGGTAGTTTAAGTTCTATCTTGTTAATTGTCCCTTACGCCATTTCGTGCCATTAAAGGAGCTATGTCACGTTCTTTGGGTTTTGAAAAGTTTCGCCTCAATTTTCAAAAGGATCATTTGTAATCCATTTATATCTTCTCCATCCTTCACCATCCTCGCCATATTTGCATTTATTCTTGTCTCTTTGGTGCTTATCTTCCCTGACAAATTGCTATTTGACTGTTTCGCATTATTTACATGCATTTTTTCATGTCTCTAACAATGACCCAAAATATCGTGACCGAGCTCCATTTATTAAGCTTTGAAGTTGCTGGGTAGAATATGATCCCACTCAATACTTCTAGTTTTGTTGATCGATGAAGTGAAATTTTCTGTTGAGTAAACATGAGATAGCAAAGTATAGCGGACTGAACTAACCTCTGAATTCCTGTTTCACGAAAGTTAAGGCAGCAGAGTGCTCCGACGTCTCTCTTCACGAAATACCGTCTCAAACAGACCGCACCCGAATCCAAGTTACTTGTAGGTCCTAACACGTCATCTGTGGGTTCAACCCATTTGTTGACCAATCAGAGGTGCGCTTTACAAGGATCTAAAATCTGATTGGACATCACTGATAACTTCTCTGGTGATGTAATATCCTGTTTGTATTACAATCCAGTTGCTTAGATAGTGAAACTGTTGACAAAGCACATATTTTCAAACTAATAAAATTTCGATTGTCTCTAAATGTTTATATATTCCAAGTAGAAGGAGATATTTTTGTTGCTTATGGGAGAGGGGAGACTGCTGGCCATTGATGAAACTCGATCTGCGTTTCGTTTCCGCAAACACGTTTAAGTTGAGAATGAAAAGATCTTGGTAAATTGATAGCTTGAGAAAAGGACGCATTGCAAGGAAGCTTAAATTGACATTGACCTTATTTTATACAGTAAAACCCCCCATATAAGAACCTCCATCTTTCCAAATTAGCCTCAAAAGGTTATTATATAATTGGTGTTTACTAGAAAATTAGGATATTTAGGTTCTTAAACAGGTTCTTATTTTGTTAAGAAAAAAATTGCTTTCGTTGCTAGAGGGGTATTGGTAGTGTATTGTTTATATATATATAATATGCATATAATCACGTCTTAAGGACTGAAATCGAAACGTTTCTATGGATGCTTTTATACCGACGAAGCGTCAATTAACGAAGCTAAACTATTTTAGAACACAACAATTTATTATAATGCCGCCTGGTCTTGCTTTATGTGATTTATGTTTTAGATGAATTCTATCAAATAAGAGCCTGCATGTCTCACATTTTAGGCTAAAACACGTTCCTATGTAGAGGGGACCTATATGGAAATCATAGCTTAACAGGATCTTAAAAAATAGTTTTCAGAAGAGGACTTTAATAAAAACATTTTCCAGGAAAGAATGCCCCCGGACCCCTAGTTGACTCGCGCTGAAGCGTTCGAAGTGAGCCACCCCCAATTGCAAAGTTGCTGCACGGGCCCTGTCTTATATGCGAATTTTTACTGTATTCGCCATATACAATTGAGGGATGAGAGGCCTACTAAAACTCAGACCTTCAAACACGAGGCACTTCTTCCATTTCTGACAATCATTTTGTATCAAGTACTTAGATCAACTCTAGTCCACCCACAAAGTTCTCAGAATAGGTGGCTCCTAAATGCACTCAATTATTCGAGTCCTCTCTACTCTCCAAAGACACGTTAGCAGCTCTGAGCCAACACATAAAAACACCCCTCAAGGCAACGACTAACAATGGAAAACTAAGTCCAAGGAGCTGGTTTATTGTTGATAATAATGCCACCACCTTCTACACTCATCAACAAAAACTAGAACAATTCATACCGAAGCCAATCATGTGAGACGTTTACAAATGAGTGATACAAGCGTTATCAGTGACATGCAGGTACTGATTTAACAAATAAACGTTGAGAATTTTCAATTAGAACATGCTGAATTACACTAAATAAGGAAGACCACCAGTGTATAACATGACGTTAATTACATGGACTATAGAACATTTTTACAAAATCAAGGAGAAAATTAAGATTTAAAGACGATTGAACATCGCAAATTTAGAGTTAAAGTTAAACTGAAAATATGGAGCTGGACATGATAACAGGAGATTATCGACCTTTCGTGCTTTGTAAAGAGATAACCTAACTTGGGTTTGGGTGTCTGTCTTTTCAAATCTTCAATCTGAAGGTTTAAATTCACAAGATAGTGTGATTATACAATTGCAATTCAACCGCAATTTCGATTGCGAAACACAGGAGACAGAAATTACTTCATTACTTAAGATGACAATTGTAAGCAATAATGCGACAATAGGGTAGTCATTCAGAAATGAAACAAAACGGTGGGAAACCTCAACACAAGTTGCCTATTTCTGCTGTTTTCATTCCCTAGGAGGCCGAAAAGAAATTATTAATGATTGTAGGTGCAAACTATTTTGCCTGCTGTCTCAATGAGTTGAGTCCTGGAAATGGTATATAAACATCTGAGATTCTATTGCAAATGATGCCACAAGTTTCGGTTGTATTTTTCTCAGTAAATCGAATTTAAAAACAAAACTGATTGTATTGCTTCAAAGATAATGAACATGAAGGCTATAACAATAATACGCATAAGCTAACCTGGGACATTTTCAAAAACTCTTCTATAATTTTAGTAATTATTGATTCAACTGAGTCCTAGTCACTAAGCTACTAACAGAAGCTTCTAACAAGTGTTGCCCTGCCTCATGTTAAACTGTGGCCAACATCCGAGCTTCTGGACTATGCATTGCAGGTAAGCACCTTCCACACTTCATTGGTCCATCTCCTCTACCCATTTTATTCCTAGATAACTGCAAATTGTTGTTTCACAAACTCATCAATCACTAGTTTGCCCATATTTATGCTGATTCAGCCTTGTTCACATGTGCTTTGAGTGGCCCACATACAGCCCTTCACCTGTCGAGTTGCCAATCGCGTAAATGCCTTCGGCATCGGAAACTTGATGGAGATCATTAGCATCCGATCTCCATACTTTGTTGAGTAGACATTGACAAATACTAGCAGCCATCTACGAGGAACAAGATACGATAAAAAGTTAAATCCCATTTAAAAAAATTATTTGATAAAACATAAGAACGAGCCCTCGTTGGCTGATCTAATCTTGCAAAAGAAAGAATGTCTTAAAGAAAAACTTCCTTCTATCCATAAATTTCATCCAACAATGTGGTAAAAGAGAAAGTAAATCGAATTCTGAGCAAATTGATGTCAAAAAGTTGGTTTGAAAACTTAAAAAAAGAGCGCAGTAAATTATTTCGTGAGTTTAACAAAACATAAAACGTTTGTACAGTGCTCTGGGAGCTTGTTAAAAATACGCTGCGGATAAATTTCGAGACTTCTCATGAAACAGTATTCGTGTTTACTAGTAAAAAAGGGATTACATCGCGCTGAGATTGGTAGAATGGGGTGGGTGGGGATGAAGCATGTCGACAACTTGCATAGAAACGCAAATATATTCAACATGTTATTTTCTTGACTCGGTTTCTCGAAGAAGGCTTCCTGGCATACTAGAAACGCTATCAAAAGGAGAATGTTCAGAGAGAATGGAAAATTTTGGGAGAAACTACAGTTTCAAATTGTTCGATATGAAGCTGATAAGACGCATAGTTAATTGAACAACTGGTATGAGATTCTCAAACAACTTTTTCTTTTTTATGTTAAGCCTGGTTTTCACTAGCGACACAAGCACAAGCGCAAGCCAAGCGCAAGCACAAGGGCGCTTATTTCACCGTGAAAACGGGCTTAACGTAAGCATGAGCATAAGCGCAAGCACAAGCGCAAGGATCAAAATTGTTCCTTTTAAAAAGTTTCCTTGTGGTTGTGCTTATGCTTTGCGTTCACTTACGTAGTTTTCGTTTTCACTTTTCATAAGCTAGTTATGCTTGCGCTTGTGCTTGCGTAGCTAGTGAAAACCAGGCTTACGTGAGTTTCTGTAGAAAATTTAAGACATTTCTTTCCCCTCAAACTCGTCCGTCTTCAATAAACAAACTTGGGATTCATGATTCAAAACATCACGGCCTAAACATTGAACTGAATTGTACTGAATTTTGATGAATGACTCGTTATCTAATGTTACTTTGTTTGTTAATTGAATCCAAAATCTGATCACGATCGACCGATAAAGAATATCTTGGATGTTTCTTCAGGAAAGACCTGAAAAGGAAAGAAACCAAGAAAACCCTGTCAAAGTGCAGTGGTCTTACGAATGCACACTTACTTTGGGTTTTCTAACCTGACAAAGAAAAGCGAAAGCTACACGTCAAGCTTTGCTAACGGCGCACAACATTAGAGTCAAAATGAATTCCTCCCATTTGTATTTTATACCAGTGCTAATTTGGACAGCAAAAGATTTTTTAAGCAATGTTATGTTTATAATTCATAGGTCGTCTTAGATTTTCTCTTGGAGGCCTTGAATAAACTTGATGGGAATATTTACGACCGCGAACTCCAGGAATCTCAAGTTGTTAAGTCTCGCTCTCGCCAATATTCCCCAGACACAAATTTTCGCCCTCCTGACTCCTTTGCGATTGGAGCCCATAAAATGTTCCTTTTTAGTAGTAACGAGAGAAGAAAGGATCGAAGAAATAACTCACCTCTTTCAGGATAAAACCAAAAAAGATGTTATGATCAAGAAGCGAATGCCGTAAAAGCGGCCCAACAAATAAATACGTTAGTCAACAATTTAAAGGCATTTGGGGTGTGAAAATGCAGTGTAAAGATTTCCGCACAACCCCATACATTAACTATACATGCATTCTTCCATACCAATCCTGTTCCAAAAACGGAGAGCTTGAATAGAATTTGAGTCACAAAATGTATACATAATTACCGTGGCCCATAAAGGCTGGTTTACACAGTGACATAAGCATAAGCATAAGCATAAGCATAAACAGTGTAAACCCGGTGTGACTTAAGCATAAGCATAAGAAAATGGAATCGTTAAATTTTCTTATGCTTATGCTTATGCGTATGTTGCGTTAACCAGTGTGTTAACCGGGGGCTGCATAAGCATAAGCATAAGCATAAGCATAAGCATAAGCACAAGGAAACAGGTGTGTTTTTTTTTTGCGCTCAGAAATTCAAGTTAATAGCGTCCAGTTAGAAATTTTTTTCCCTTTAGATCTAAACGGAACTAGCAATCATGATTAGTGAAAATAAATAAAATTCTTTGTCCGCTAGTTGCAATTCTCGAACCAGATTACGAAATTCTCCCTTTTCTTTTCTCCTTCGGAAAAGATCTCTCACCCAACAGAACCTCTGTCTGTCTTCACGCTCCCTTTCTCGTCGCCGTCGTCTTCGTCTTCGTAGTAGCTTCAGGAGAAGACGTTGAAAATATAAAACCGCGACATGATTCTGGAGCTCAATGCGCTTGCGTATGTCACTTTTCTTATGCTTATGTAACATGTGTAAACATCGTTATGTTTATGCTTATGCTTATGTCACTGTGTAAACCAGCCTTAAGGGACATGCAAACCCCCTGCTGTTTCTTTGGTTTCATTTTGCGATTTACTTTGAGTCTCAAGTATTTAAATATTCTTTTCTTTTTTCTTTGGAAAACACATTATTTTTGTATTTGAAAACGCAGCTTTTTTGGAAAACCCAGCTTTTATAAAAGAAACTGAGTTGGTTTTGAAACCCCAGCTAATTTTTTTGATAACTCAGCCTTTTTTGAAACCCAGCTTTCTTGGAAAACCCAGAGTTTTTTTTAAAAATCCAGCTTTTTTGAAAACCCAGCTTTTGTTTGAAAACCCAACTTTTTTTTCTAGAACCCAGCTTTTGTTGAAACCTCAGCTTTTGTTTGAAAACCCAGCTTTTTTGAAAACCCAGCTTTTGTTTGAAAACCCAGCTTTTTTTCTAGAACCCAGCTTTTGTTGAAACCTCAGCTTTTGTTTGAAAACCCAGCTTTTTTTAAACCTAGCTTTTGATGAAAACTCAGCTTTTGTTTGAAAACCCGGCCGCTTTTCGATTTGTTTGTTTGTTTGGTTTATTTTTGGAAAACCGAGGTATGGTAGGAACGTCATGTATGGGTACCGTACCGGTTCATAATATGTCCCCATACATGACGCACCTACTTGAGGTGCTTGTCGTACCGCTGACCAGAGTTGCAAATAAACAAGATGGCGGTAATAGAATGTGCCACCAATCAGTTAAAGTTTCCGGCAATTCTGGTTTTGAAATGGAAATCGGTTTTTGATCCCTTATTTATGGTTTCACGTTTAAGTTACCCCACATTAATCAGATAATCAAACCATTTTACTTATTTTATTACAAGAATTCGTCAGGTGAAAAAACGTGCCTTATTATGTAATTAACACGCGTCATTTTATTTTCTCGGCCAATAATTGAAAATCGAAATTTGGTATCTTTTTAACCTCTTTGTCGAGATCTTCAACTCGAAATTTGGTACCTTTTCTCCAAACTCTCCGCCAGCTACTGAGGATCGATAATTTGGACCTTTATTTGGGCTAACTGTCGACAAGTTCAAATCGAAATTTGTTACCTTTTTCCCGATCTTTCTAACATTAATTAAAATCAAGATTTGGTGTCTTAATTGAACCTTTCTGCTATGTGTGAAGTTGAGACGATTCAATCCAGTTAACCATGCTCAACTCCCGGGATACTTGACCCATGTTTGAATATACTGGTGCCGCTGGGTGTTTGAATCCCTGACCCTGTTAGGACAAAAAATAACTTGAATACCTACCCTGTGAAGATAGATAGATAGATAGTTTATTCAGATCAAAATCGCAGCCAGAGGCTGAATTAGATTAATCGTTACAATAATAAAATCTAATAAAAAGTAAGAGAAATATAAGAGAGATATAAGAAAATATACACATATCCCTATATACACCTAATATACATATAGCTAAAAATTTAATCACAGTTGCTATATATAAAAGTGCTCGTAAGTCTCTTCGTCTTAGCCAGGGGGACATTAAAGTTCCTCTTTCGTCTTAAATTGTATTCACAAATGTTACGAGGTGGCAAGAGCTCATGCAATTTATGGTTCGGGTTACAAGTGATGGAATCAAAAAGCTTAGTTGTGATAGACTGCCTGCGTTGAGAGAGCGTCTCCAAGTTGGCTTGATGTAATGCGTCGCTATATGGAACAAACGGAAAAATAATTCGCAAAGCGCGCTTCTGTAGCTGTTCCAGCTCAGCGGATAAATATGCGGGAAGCGCGTTGTGAAACACCGGGCATGCGTATTCCATGACTGGGCGTATACAGGTCAAATAAAAGATTAGCAATTCTTTGACGGGAATATTCGCTCGCTTCAGTTGTTTAAGAAAATATAACCGGCTCGCTACTTTTTTACTTATTTCTGCAACATGACAGTTCCACCGGAGGTCAGATGATATATTTAGACCTAACAACTTAACAGTGGACACTACCTCTATTGTTTTCCCGTTGATGACAATGGGAGCAAAGTCCACGGCTGATTTAGCAAACGAAATTCGTAATTCCTTACACTTCGACTCGTTTAGCTGGAACTTGTTTTGGTTAGACTTAGCGATTAATTCCTCCACATCAGCTTGGATACGGGTAACTTCCTTCTTGTCAACACACTCTGCAATAGTTGTGTCGTCCACGTATTTCCACAGTTCCGTGTTACTGGTGTTGATGTCATCAATCATAAGAATAAACAGCCACGGCCCGAACTTGGTTCCCTGTGGCACCCTTGCCGGTACATTCCTCCATTCAGACAAGCAATCTTCTCCCAACTTGTCTCTCTGCGTGCAACGCCCTCTATTTGAAAGTTAAGTTCAGTCCTTTTCTTCGCACATTTTACGCCCAGAGGATGGTTTAGCCTTTGAGAGGTTATATAACACAATCTTACGTCCAGTTCAAAGAAACCCCTCCTCACCTCAGGGAAGGCTTCCAAAAGCATCTCCCTTATTTGTGTTTGCGTTTTGTTTTCTTGAAGGTGTTTTCTGATGATTTCAACAAACAAAATCGGGCTTTGAGAAAGTCTAACATTTTCCTTTAGGAAGTCCATTCATTTGATATGAAACAAGGTAGTCTCGTCGGTGTGTTTCAGGTGATGAATTCTGTGCTCCCACACACGCGGTGCACGCGATAAAATAATTGCGACGTTTTTTCGAAAATAACAACCAGTTTCGATTTAGATTTGTTAGCGGAAAGGTTCAATTGAGGCAGCAAATCTTGAGTTTAATTTGTTGGTAGAAAGATCGGAAAAAGGGTAACAAATTTCGATTTGAACTTATCGACAGCTAGCCCAAGTAAAGGTCCAAAATATCGATCCTCAGTAGCTGGCGGATAGTTTGGAAAAAAGGTAGTTGAAGGTCTCGACAGACAGGTCAAATAAAAGTACCAAATCTCGATTTGCACTTGTTGACGGAGAGGTTAAAAAAAGTACCAAATTTCGATTTTCAATTATTGGCCGAGAAAATAAAATGACGCGTGTCAATTACTTTAATAGATATAAAAAGGCACGTTTTTTCACCTGACGAGTTCTTGTAATAAGATAAGTAAAATGGTTTGATTATCTGATTAATTTGGGGTAACTTAAACGTGAAATTAGAAAATGGGCCATAAATTAGGGATCAAAAATCGATTTCCATTTCAAAACCAGTATTGCTGGAAACTTTCACTGATTGGTAGCACATTCAACCACATTTAACCGCCGACCGGTTAGCTCAGTGGTAGAGCACCGGACTAGCGTGCGGGAGGTCGTGGGTTCAAACCCCGGCCGGACCAACACTCAGGGTCTTTAAATAATTGAGGAGAAAGTGCTGCCTTTGTAATTACAGCTGCAAATGGTTAGACTCTCTAGTCTTCTCGGATAAGGACGATAAACCGTAGGTTTCGTCTCACAACTCTTTATAATTGATTCTGCGGTACGTAATTACCCACACACTGGACGTAGTTCCCGGTGTGGTGGTCTATCTCTTATCTGATCGTTAAATGCTCGGAGATATTAGCTGCACAAGCTACTCTAAAATCCGAGGGTAAATAAAGTAATGTAAGTGTATGTATGTGTTCAATTACCGCCACTTGTTTATTTGCAACTCCGGTCAGCTGTACGACAAGCACCTCAAGTAGGTACGTCATGTATGGGGACATATTATGTACCGGTACAGTCCCCATACATGACGTACCTACCATACCTCGGTTTTCCGAAAAACTAATTCAACAACAAAAAACAAATCGAAAAGCAGCCGGGTTTTCAAACAAAAGCTGGGTTTTCAAACAAAAGCTGGGTTTTCAACAAAAGCTGGGTTCAAAAAAAAGCTGGGTTTTCAACAAAAGCTGGGTTTAAAAAGAGCTGGGTTTTCCAAACAAAAGCTGGGTTTTCAAAAAAGCTGCGTTTTCAAATACAAACTCCTGTGTTTTCCAAACTGAAAAAAGAAAAGAATATTTGAATACTTGAGACTCAAAGTATATCGCAAAATGACACCAAAGAAACAGCTGTGGGGGTTTGCATGTCCTTATGGGCCAAGGTAGGTAATTAATGTTTGGGTCTGTGCAGAAGTCTTGCCAATGTAGCTTCTAAGATAAACGGAATTCTTCATGTGAAGTTACTTCATCCAGCTTCTTCTGTTAATGCCCCGCCCACACGTATCCGTATATTTTTGTATACGCTGACGTCACAGTATCAGAACCAGTCTATTTCCGCACGAGATTCTTTGTAATGCGCATGCTCTGTTGGCCAATCCTTTGAGATGTCCGGATACGAATTGGATACGTGTGGACGGTCGTATACGATTCGTATACGCTACGTGTGGACGCAGATATTTTTGTATCCGCATAAAAAATTTGCGGATACAAAAATCTCCGGATACGTGTGGACGGGGCCTAAGTCATTCTCGTTGAAAAGATTTATTCAACATGAAAGCTGCTTCATTTGCATTTTTTTAAAGACGTAAGCAGGCGATCCCAATGAGAACTTGTTAGTAGCGCTGACTAGTTTCAGGCTTAAGGCCTCGTGAGACTGAATCCCAAACAACAACAATCCGAAAAATAAAGAGAAACTATTTTCTGTAACTATTATAACTGGATAACATGTATGGATTACTACTTTTTCAGTGCATACAAACCTAACGCTAATTCTAACTTTAATCTACCCATGCCTCTAACCGTAATCCTACACTGCTCTAATATCATTTAAGTTTGATTACCTTTGATTCGCATCAAGAGTGTGAAAAAAGTGCGCGAACAAAAATTTTTCTGATCAGTTGAAGGGTTTTAATAGTGGCACTTTTTACATCCTTTAATAGTATTTTTAACTCGCGTTGAAGCTATTAAACTTTGGATAAGCATTAAAGGTAATAATATGCAATCAAACCAACATTTGACAGCACCTTTTCGCTGCTCTTGATATCAACCAGAGCGCATCACCTTTGACCAAGCCTTTACCACAGTTGACACAATTTTGTAAAGGCTTGGCAAAGGCGGCCTTTACCTTCAAAAAGATCTCAAAGGTTACCATTGAAAGTGGAGCGGTAAAGGCAATATTTTGTACAGTGCTACCCCTGACACGAAACCTAACACTAAACCTAATCCAAAGCCTACAGTAACCGCTAACCCTAACTCTAGCCCTGGCCCCAACCTACACCCTATATATACAACACAAACCTTGGTTTAGGGTTCTTAGTGTTCAAGTTTGGACTATTGGTCGGCTCGAATAGCTAACAGAAGTTCGTCTCTTTTATTTGTTCGTTTCTTGTGTTGGGAGCTTTGAGACATGCGAGTGTAAATTGTCAATCCACAGAACTTGAAATAGCCCTAGATGGCCTAGACCATGGATACAAAGGTTTTAAAAGGGTTTATCACGTAGAATTTCCGAAAGAAGAACGATTATAAAAAATGCGAAGATTTGATTTCCATACAGTCTCTGCAAATTAGCATAATAACAAAGGATCACAAACAAAAATCGTCGTCAATCTGTAAACATTATTTGAGCGAACATAACTCGAACGTGCCTTCTTGTCTTTCAGAACAATTTCACGTGCTTACTAAATGTTCTAACAAAATCTGATTGCCTAATTAAGATTGCCTAATTAAGGTCTACTGATAATGAGATTTTTTTCCAACCATCTAAAATGTGTCAACCTCAGAATAACAAGAAAAAGACAAGGCTTCGAAAGGTTATATAGGTTAATGGATGAGGAACTTAAAATTGTCTCTTCCGCGACAGACCTTGGCGTCACTGTCTCGAAGGACTTGAAGTGGACTGCTCACATTGCTCAAATGGCTGCAAAATCTAATAGAATGCTGGGATTTCTAAAAAGGAACTGCTCGGATGACTTCAAGAAGGATTCTCTGAAGTTGCTTTATATCTCCCTTATGCGCTCTAACATGTGCTACGCCTCACAGCTTTGGGCGCCACAATCTCCTACATTGATGTTGGAACTAGAAAAATATCCAAAGGAGAGCTACACGTTTTATTTGCAAAACCTCTGGACTCTCATACAGGGACAGACTTTTGAACCTTAACCTCCTACCCATTATCTACTGGCTGGAATGTCTTGATTTATTATTTTTCTATAAGTGTATTTATGGACTTACTACAATTTTGTAGCATTGGGCTTTCCCGTCGGGGATCTTCTGGGTTTCTTCTCATCAACAAAACCGCGAATACATCTCTTTTCCGCAACTCTTTCTTCCGATCCGAATAACTTATCTATGGAATGCATTACCTATCGCTATAAGATCGGAGATAAAGTTAGTACCTTTTAAGATAAAGTTAAAATCGTTTTTATATAATAGACTAAGTTCAGTTTTCAATCAAGATGACATTCGTTTTATAAATTAGTCTGTCCGAAGTGCCGCCGTGCCGCCGTGCCAATACTGTTAAATGTTGTTCTTGTTAACTTTTTTTTCTTCTGATTATTTCTTTCTTTTGGTTTTCTTTATTATTATTTTTTATTGGGGTTCCAGGGATGGGTATCAATTTCTTAGGGGGGGGGGGGGGGGTTAGGTGGTGGGTTTACCTAGCAGGGGACCTAGTGTTCTATTGTACGCCCACCTGTCTCAGGGCGAAATTTGTAAATAAAATAAATAAAATAAAATATAATAAATCCCTAAACGTGTAAACGGATTCGATTCGCGCAAAAGTATTTACTCGAAGAACTTGTGATCCTTTGTTATTATGCTAATTTGTGGAGACTGTATGGAAATCAAATCTTCGCATTTTTTATTCACTCTGCCTTGGGAATGGTGTTACGATGACACCGAAACGTCGGCTATTAACGTTAATATCTGCTTGCTTATGTTTTAAGAAATCATTATTGATGAAGACTTGAGAAGGATTATAATATCTAAAACGAGACTTGTACCAGAACCACGTTGTACCACAAACAGGCAAGTGGACGATTTACAGGGTTTATTGGTGTCGATTAGTGAACTGGAAACAATGGAAATAACAAATAACAATAATAATAATAATAATAATAATAATAATAATATTATTATTATTATTATTACTTATATTTATTACTTATATTGCGCCTTTTCAATACAATATTCAAAAGCGCATCACAATAGTATATAACTTAATAACTAAACTTACACTTCTAATATAAATCTTACAAATCTTTCCATAAAGCTTACAAACTATTTACATTTAAAAATCAACTTAGAATAATAACCACTGTAAAAGAACTTCTAAAATACTAATGGATAAAGGAAAATTACTAAGATAACTGAAATGATTCCTGTATAAAAATGTTTTAATTATAGTCTTGAAAGATTCAAAGTTCCTTGCTTCCTGTGCAGACCGAGGTAACTTGTTCCATAAAAGGGGAGCAGCTATCTGAAATGCTCTGTCACCCATTGTTTTCTTTGTTTTAGCAAACGGCCTTTCAAGCAAGGGACCATTGTCATTACGTCTTGAGCTATAGCACGAAGGCTGTTGAATGCTAATTAAGTCTGAAAGGTACTTAGGCGCATAACCGTGTAAAATTCTATAAGTTATCAAAAGTATCTTATAATGTATTCTGGCGCGAACTGGTAACCAATGTAATTCTGCAAGCAGAGGTGTTATATGACAGAACTTGGGCGCGCGATAAATAAGTCTTTCACTTGCATTCATAACACGTTGCAGTTTCCTAGTTTGATACTCCGGAATTCCAAGTATACAGTACTTAACTAACAAACATGGCGAAACGTACCAGAAGAAAACACTAAGAAGTTGCTCAGGTGATTTACAGTAAGACCGCAAGCTCCAGTAAACCAGATAGAGACTTAAACCTAAGCAACAAAATCTAGGCGGATCCCGGCATAAAGGCTGCACAACATGCTAACTAGTGTTCCTAAATTTAGCCCTGACATATAACAATATACAAAAGGTGAAAAAACTTACGTACCGCTTGTGCCGATGGCCTTTAAAGAGCACGAGAATAACAACCAAAGGACTAAATCAAACTATAAGCGGACCCCATGTAGTCCAACCTCTCGTAAGCGACCACCTCCTGTAAGCGACAATCAAGGCTTGACATTTTGGGTGGTCGCTTACGGAAGGTTCGACTATATTTTATCAAACGTCCAGTTCCATGAACTGAGTTAATAGTCCATAAGCCCAGTGCACATTGCCTATCTTCCTCTTCTTCCGCCAAATGATGTAAAAGACCCCCTTCCGCCTGATCGCACCTTTGGACTTCCTGATGATCTTATGGAATGGACTCCGCTAGGCGATCGCACCTTAGGAACACTGGAGGATCTTATTTTAGGGCCACCTGAAGACCTTATGGAAGATTTCCCGCCAGAAGGCCGGGCTTTGGGGCTACCTGATGATCGAACCTTATGGCCTCCCGTGGATGCCACTTTTGTACTCTTCGAGGATCTCACAGCAGGGGCTCCACTGGACAACCGCATTTTAGGGCCATTCTTCTGGGGTTTGCTTTTCCCACTTATTTTTTGACCTCTTGCACAGGATACGCAACCGTCTCCGGCTCGCTTGTTCAGCACAGGACCATATTTATTCTTCTTTGTTATACAGTCGATATAAGCACCTTCTTGTGACTTCTGCTTCTTTTCAGAAACATACTTGATCCTAAGCTCGGACTCCTTGTGCTGTTTAAATTTGCCAGCCACTGTTTTGTCAATATGTTGTTGCGGTGTTGGAGTCTTGTGCTCTTGAAGTCTTCTCTTGACATCATTTGATCGACCAATGTACAAGTACTTGGTGTCCTTGCTTCCAGTTGTTTGGCCGATTGCATAAATGCCTGCCATTCTGGGCACTGTGGTAACATCATATTTTTTCCAAGGGATGTTTGATAGCTTATCGCAAACTTGACCTCTCATCTCGCTGACGACCTGAGAAAGAGATGATTTATTGATCACCACCGTTCGTCATGTTGCTGAGTATCGGCCAAGTTGACTTCACAACTTTACCACAGAAATCCACAATTTTGAAAAGGGCGCGGGGTACTGGAGGGGAATAAAAAAAATTGAGTCCAGTGTCAAATAACTGCCATAACATTTTGAATCTGAAGCCAAGAACTCCGCGAATTGTGAACTTGAGATACTGAAGCAAATAGTTCCCTTTCAACTATGATCAGTGTAGCTGGACTCACAAGCGTATAATCGACATTATAGTGTTTGTATATTTTAGGAGTTCTCTACAAAACCTTTAGTCGGAAGAAGCTGCAAGCAAACTTTTACAAGGAAATTAATGGAAAGTTAACATGCGACTCGACAGACCTAAAACACGAAATTTAACCTTTGGCCTGGAACGTTCAGAGTTCCAGGAGCGCGGTACATCCGCGTGGTAGTTCCTTCCTCCCTTGTTGCCACCCGTCCATGGCGTTTGAAGCCAATCAGTAACAGGCGCTGAATGGGGTGGAACAAGGAGTACGAACCCGGGCGCCAGTGAAGCTTTTACACCCTCCCTTCGCCCTTCAAGTTTGTGCCCCAGATTCTCCTTATCAGGGGCACCCAACGACAAGTTTCGGTAGATATCTGTTCGGTGGAGGGTAGTTCGCCTTAGACTTTCGGCGTCGATTGAACAGTGCACTCTGATTTTCGTAACTGAAACGTGGTCTAAAAGATTCGCAGTGGGGAAATCACAGCCCCTGAAGTTTTCGGAAAGGTCTTATTTGCTGTTTTTGGCAGTCATAAACGTCACCTAGTATTTTCGGAAAAGAAAATAGTCCCCTAGAAAATTCGTGGAAAGTTCATGTCAGCTGCCATTTTCTCAAAGGAAGATTTCGTTCCATAAAATTTTCGGGCAATTATAATTTCAGCTAAGGAATCCGAACAGATCAAATTCTTCTAGCTAACGAAAACATCACTTTAAACAGACTTCAAACTTCATAAGGTACTCAAAAATGCCTTTCTACAGTTTTTGGATGATTTGGCTCGTTGGGTGTCCCTGCCTGATGGCGTCCGCCTTTGCTCTTCAGTTCCAATTTTACAAGTTTGCGTGACTGCATTCGTGAATTCTTAGAAACGTCACGTTCTAGTGTTGGTTTTCTGAGAAATCTGGCATATTAAAAGATGTTTTGTGTTTTCGGAAGTAGAAAACATCATCTCATGTAGAAAACATCATTTCTAATTACTAAATGAATTGCCAAATAACCAAACGTCACCGACAGACAAGTGAATAGCTATAATATCTTGAAGGCTTTCGATTGCGTTCAGACCGAAGACGTCATCTCATGATCAACGGCGTTTCTCCGACAGGCTTACGTTTCGCCAGATGGGTACACGGTGCTCGCTCCTTTGTTATTTCTGAATTCGCACAAACGGTAAGAAACTGTCGTGCATTAATTTGAAAGGAAGATAACTGACACAAGCTGTGTAAAAAATCTGTTGATATTTGTGTTTACCTATTCATAGCATAGTGTACGGACTCTTAATTACGCTTTCGTTTAGTTTCTTGTGGAAACATATCAGCTCAGACGACAAAGAAACTCCTGCGACGCGGGGGGACAGTGTTCGACACAGATGGCTTTAGTAATAACATTTACACGTTTCTGAAATACTTACTATGAGACCAAGCCAGTGCGATATTAGATATGCCAGTTTGAAGATCAGCATTGCGAGATTATAATCTCGGTTCTGTGAGCAAACTGGAAGACTTAACTTCTGAAAGTACAGTGGATAGAGAATAAAGTAAGCCAGCAGCACACTCTCCATGGTGAACAAATGTCTCCCCAGAGAAGACGTCTACGTACCAGAACTTACCAGTACTTATTTTCTTACCTGTGTGCTCCTTCCAGACGAGTTGGAACGGCTAATCTGATCTCAGACTGAGATTAGATCATGTCCTTGTGGTCACCATATTTTGTTATCTCTGATTGGCCAATGGGAAATCAACACCCAATCTGTCAATAAGATGCCTTGTTGACCTGTGTTTGGTGACTTTTCGTAAATGAACAAACTAATGACGGAAATTCACGCATAAAAGTGTCATTCAAAGAGTTAACTGGCTTATTGGGGTAAAAAAAAATTTAAATCTCAGGGTAGTAAGTAATTCCAAGTTTTTGAAACGTGGCTCGTCGCTCCCGGATCAGATTCCGGTCAATCATGAGTCAGTGTCCTGATTAAGGGTGGCTATCATTACTGGAACATTCAGCCAGTCAATAACTTGGGGAAATTCGTGAACTCTTTTTTAAATTAAAGTTTGATATTTCAGGAAGCAAATATCACCCTTTCGTGGATTCCTTCACCATTTCTGTAAATTGTGTGAATCATGGCAGGCAAATCACGTTTGCTCTGAATGGTTGTAAATGGTCAATAGTTTGGTAAAAAATATTCAATCGTTGGTAAGAGTTAAGAGTAAGTAAGTAAGTAATTTTATTTATCCACATATCGCAAATGAGCGAAGGCTCGTTTAAGTACAAATGTGCCATAGAAAATGAATTAAGAATTACAATATGATATTTTATATAAATATACAGATAAAAAAATAAATAAAATAAAGTAGTAATAATAATAATAATAAGAAATAAGAAATATGATAAAATAGAATGAATCGATTACCTAATTAAATAGTTAATTAGATAAATTAAGATAATAAATAAGTATATATATATATATATATATATATATATACATATATAAAAGAGAAAATATGGGTAATTAGGCCGTCTATTTACAAAAATCACAGCTGCAGTAGTCATAAGAAGATGATAATTGTACCTGTTGTAGGTTTCTTCTAAATAAAGAAAGTGATTCCAATGTCCTTATATTGTCTGGTAAATTGTTTCATTGTTTTCCGGCCTGGTACATGAAAGAATGCTGCATATAATGCGTTGTTGGCCTTGGAAGAACAACCTTGAGATGGCCCGTAAGCTGTACCTGTTCCTTCGCAGGGTAAACATTTCACGAGGGTGGAACGGCTTTCACGTAGATGTACGAGCCGGAGGAAGCGAATTTGTAATACATCAAAACAACAGCACCATGGGCGAATTGCATCAAAATGAAGACAAAATTTCAATTTATTTTGATGGATTGGAACATTGTCTCACCAGATGTGGTCGAAAACAAGATATATGAGGGATAAGCAAGACACATGTCCAGGTTATGCGTTATGCTTCAAGAAATGACTCAAAGAAATTTGTCTCGATGCGTGGAACAAAATCTGGATCCGCGGCCGAACAGAATAACAAAAACAAGATGGACGGCAATTTGAAGCTGGTGATTGATACATGGCATCAAGTGTGGGTCAGAACATTTTTAATGTGTGTTAATTTTTTTAAAAGTGTCACTGATCGCTGGAGAGATTTTCAATAGTGGATTACTGGTGCAAGTTTTAGCTGAAGTTCTTGTGTGTTCAGTTTGTTTTGAATAGACTGGCTCGTGAGCCCGTGACACTTGTTGTTGAATACATATTTTCAATTTCGTTTAGTTAAGTTCAAAAACTCTTTCGGTATCTCCGTAAATAAGAATGCGTTTTGCTATTAGCTAAACATCAACATCTTAATGCTGCAAGAAATTTTTTAACACGATCTCAGCACTGTTTCTTGCCTTTCTAAAACACTCAGCATCCATTGGTATTTCGGTTCCAGTTTCGAAATTTCTACTCGTTAATTCCGCTGCGAGACGACTAATGTTTTAATGGATGCCATTGCGAGGAAAAATTTTATTGAGCAATCTCTGTTTGCTGAAGTGTTTATTGACCATATAAGGTAGTGCAGGTATATGAGCTGAGAGCCTGTGTCCGGCTAGCCAATGAAAATGCTGGAAATCTGATATCCGTAGTTCAGTTTTTAATATTATTAATTATTGTGCGACTCCGTCGTCTTCGTCGTCGTGCGGTCGCGCCCATGAGCAATACCGCTAGCCATGATGACCATGAGAAAAGCAGTTGACGGGTTTCTGTAGGTATGGTTCTCCGCGATAACGGGTAGTGCAGGTATATATGAGCTGAGAGCCTGTGTCCGGCTAGCCAATGAAAATGCTGGAAATCTCAGTTTTTAATAATAAAAGGTATTATTCGATTTTCTGACCAATCCAGAAAGCCCACGTGCGAAACTATTTTTCAGCTTTTGACATCCCATTCGCCCCAGTCAAAAGGTATATTCCCCTGTCCACAGGAGGTCTAAGTTTGACAGTTTTATTACTCCAATAAATCGTTCTAGGGATTTTTTCCTCGTAAATCGAAAGTGCTTCCACTGTGCATTTTTTTATAATTCCTTCATCACAAATTAATGAATATGTCTTTTGGAAATGCTGAACTAGCAGTTTGTTAGTTCCCGCTCTTTTTCAAAATTGAAAATTTTCAAACATCATCAATATCATTTCCTCGTTTATATGTTATATCAGACTATAACATTCAGTAAGGGGCGGAGTATGGTGGTTTACTAACGTTGCTATGTGTTAGACGATACGGTGCCTAACACAGCCTTCGAGATCTAAGCAAAAATTTGTACGGTTTGACCTGCTTGTTCACGCTCAATCGCAGTGAGAATTCAGTTGCCTCTTGTTCAGAGCCAACAATTGCTCCTTTCAGGCTCACAAGTCCCTGAAGACCCAAGGACAGTCGAAGACAGAAAAGAATCACGCCAGCCATACGTTTGCAAGTCTAGAGAATAGCGATCAGTTTCGTTTTGTAATCCTTCGCTGTTTTCGCTCTTGATAATTTTCTCGCCTCGATTATCTGTCTTTGGACATTCGAATTCTTCTTTGCAGTGTTCGGTCGTTTGCATGGAATCTTGGAGATTTCTCTGGAAATTTTCTTAGTTCAAAACATATTTCAAAACTTATAACAAACAACTGATGTTTTTCACTTACTTCGTGCTGTAATTGAAAACAAAAATAACTTTCATAGCTTTATACCGTCTAGGGACCAACACTCAAGGTCTCGTTAAAATGTCTCGGACTGATAAGGAAGATAAACCGTAGGTCCCGTCTCACATCACTTGTTATCATACCGTTTCCAGCGTGTCCTCGACAGTTAATCGCAAATTTGTTCATTAATTTACTTTCATTTCCTTCTGAGGAAAAAACAGAATCACATTGTAGTGTAGAAATTATAAAATTTCAAGTAGCTCTGTTGATTACGCAGAGTTTGATCTCGCTTATTAATTTACTCCTTGATTCGTGGAAAGGTCACGCTCTAGTAATCGATTTCTGAGAAAAGTTTTATGTTGATCCTAGAATACTAATATAAAGCACAAACAAGTTTCATCTTAAGGCGCAATGCGTTGAAGGTATAAAAAGTACATTTATGATAACAAATCGGATACCAGTAGTTGCCGCTTTTATACGTACAGATTTCGCCCGATAGTCAATCAAGTGTTTAACGGCAAATGACACTAAACTCGAACATAATGGTTGAATCGCACCATCGGGACTGTTGACTGACAGATCTTGTAACTAATAAAGTACGATTGATAAGGAACAGGCTGTTCCCAACAGAACTGCGAGAATAGATCTCCAGTTATTTTTCAGCACCTCGTAGGACTGACTTCCTTTTGGTACTTGTAAATGCTGCCGGACTTGTTTCGTTTCTTGTACGCGCGGTTGTTTGGCTATCGGTTCGTTGTGCCTTTCGGTGATTTCGTTTATTCATTCCCCTTGGTCGTCCGGTTCTCGGGTCGTTTGGTCGTTCAGCCGTTTCGTTCTGTTTTCGGCCGCATTCCGGTTCGTTTATTCGTGCGGGTTCGGTTGGGGATTTCTCACTGGTTTTTCAAATCTCTGTTTAAATCGATTAACACATAGCATAATATATCCAAGACCCCCATTACAACACATAAAGGCCAACCCCTTTTTTGTCATTTAAGACCCGGCGCGGTTTATTCCCTTGTGTTTTAATATCAAGACGGCACTTCCACATAGTAGGACCTAATCCTACAATACTCAAACGATGTACCTGGTACACGATAAAAACAAACCGTGAGGATGCTACAAAAGAAGAAGTAATTGTTCCAGAAGAAAGCCTTGACTGCAACTGTATTATGCTGGTTCTTCTCGGTAAGTCTCAATGCACTGCGCTATACCAGATTCTGCCAGAACGTTGCCACAGGGAACGCGAGCTTACCGCCAGAGAATCTACTTCCCACGTCTTCAGCAATTAGCTTTCACAGTTTAAGAGTATACCTGCAGGTGCAACAGTGGAAGGGAACTCAACTGCAGCCACAAGACTGGGGACGGCTGACTGACGGCAAGCTTCTAGCAATCCGTACAGATCGTCCACACGCACACGAGTCTTTGTTGGAAATAATTCTATGCAATTGCAAAACAGATTTCATCACCCAACTATGCTCTTGTAAGAAGCATAGGTTCGAATGCTCTTCTACATGTGGAACGTGCAAAGGAGAAAGCCGTATGAACTCGATTCTTTGTCCGATCTCGATGAGGGACTGGATGACAATTAAGTACAATAACCAGCCATGACTACTAGTTTTGTCAAGATAGGCTATAAGATAGGCTTGATTGTAGATCAACTTAAGGATCACCTTTATACATTATTGGGTTACTGAAATAAATAAAACGAATGAAACGAAATTATTTGAGTCTTCTTTGTGCACTGCATTTGTAGTTTAATAAAGTGCTGTAAAATCAATTTTACTGGCATGGCTACCCTGTAGTAAAATTGGATAGAAGACAAACCCTTTGATGAATTGCATCATTTTTTCTCATGAGCAATATTTTATTTATTTCTAGTTTTCGTTGTTTTATGTCTTGGGTGCCCTGTGGAAAAAGGACGAAATTGCCTTTCCTAGCTAGATTTCGGCACGTTCCATACACCACTGGGATTTTTTTATACTTTTCGTATGCTGTTTAGGGCAAAAATACTGTCCATTAGGCGTTGAGGAAAATTCTGTTGCAATTTGTTTGTGCACGAGCCACAAATTCCCTGGAGTAACAGAAAACAGATAAGTGTTGTAGTAACTGCTTAATTTTTACTACATGGAGCGAAGTTAATTCTTGTGTGATGCCACAGTGAAAATAAAATATGGAAAATAATTAATATCTCGTTGTGCTAAGTTTGTCATAATTACAACCGTGTAGGTGAATCAGTGATGTATCAAATTTTAATTTCCGATGCCTCTTGGAAGGTCAGGTGAAGGCCAATATGGCCTCTAGTTCGTACTACGACATCTACTAAAAACAATGCACTAACTATGAGCAGTGCTTTAGCAAGAGAGAAAAGTTATCCAAACGCTATTTTAAGCGTGTAGCCTTTGGTTCCTTCCGACCTGAGATGTTAAATTTGGGCCATTTATTCCCCTCTAATTGGTTCACCCAACTCCCTCTTTGAAGGCACAGTAGCAGCAGCGAACACACAGAAACACTCCTCAAGGCAATAAAACCATAAAAACCTTAGTCCAAAGTACTGGTTAATTTTTATTAGTAATCTCTAATCTTCTATAAAACATCTACAAAAGCAAGAATAATTCATAGCAAAGAAAATTTACATTTACAAATGAGCGAAACAAACATCATGAGTGAAATACAAGTACAGATTTTTAGACATGAAGAATGTTGAAATGCAGCACATTGAATTACCCTACACAGGGATAGGCCACCATTACAATACCGTAAATTATGTCATGCTACACAGGCTAGAGATGAATTTTAGTAAAATCAATGAAGATCTAAAGATTATAAAGTTAAAAAATGAAGACAATCCAATGAAAATATCCAAATAAAAAGTGTCCCCTGCAAGAAACGATACAAACTGTCATTTTTGACGCTGCCCTCCATTTCCTTCCCAGTCACGAAGGAACAGCTAGCATTTCAGAGTAAATTTATCAGGATTCGTTTCAATAAGACGTTAGTATGTCACCAAGATATTACAAATCATTCATAGAACAAACTACTACTATATGCACCACTCTAAAGTTCAATGTTTCCTAAGAAGTTTCAGCGATCTTTAAGTTTATGCAAGTGTCCCATTTCCACGTTTGATGTTGTACTTGAGCTTATAACCCAGTTTGTTCTCCATACAGTTGATATACGCTCCTTCCCGCCTTTTGCTGTTCTTAGCTTCCACCCATTTTACTTCAATATCTTTGCCGTTATTTTTGGCAAACTGTTTTTTGAGAAAGATGTCAATCTTTAAGGTTTGCCTCTTATGTTCTAGCAGCCTTCGGTGAATGTTTTCAGTGTGACCCACGTAAAGGTATTGGATGTTTCTCCGATTTGCCTTCCTGACTCCTATGGTGTAAATACCCTCAACCTGAGGGGCATTCTTGAGATCGCTTCCATACCATCTCCATCTTCTGTCAATCAGACGAGTACAAATAGTTGACGTCATTTTAAACTGAAATAAATAAGAAAAGCACTTGGTATAATTTTCAAATCATACTTCACACATACTTTTGCCACTGTTCACATAATTTCCTGCACTGAATTTATGTAAGGCTAGTGTTTCTGTCTAACTCGATTACCGAAATTTAGTTTCACTTTATAGTTCAATTGGTAAGTTAAAGGTAAATTATTTAATAGACGAGCATTTTTTCGAGTATATCGCGCGTTATTGAAAAGCGCACTAAAATTATTTCGGTAAGATAAAGAGATCTCAGAGTGAAATATCTACGGGTAAAAAAATCCGAGGCCATGTTCTTAGAAAATTGGGCCAACATTTTCAAGTTATCCTCTTATGTTGTGGGAAATATGGTTTGCCTACCCTCCGAATTTGCTAACATGGAGAAGACAGTTGGGTTTAACCGAGCCGAGAACGCCTGGTGACCGTAGGTGTCATTCTACGTCAGGCTGCGCCTGACTTAGAATGGATACTTTTTAAAGACATAATCGTAAATTTTAACGGTCGTTAAATTATGACAAGCTGGGGGCAGATACAGCAGAGGCTCGCAGTTTTAAAATATACTTCGGCCAATCGCACCCGGGACAACGACTGCTAAACAATTCCGTGACTCCTTTCCGAGAAAGCCGATACCCAGGGGTCAAGTTCAGTTTCCGAGAAAACTGTGTTCTGAACCTAAAAATATTTATCATGGTGGTGGAGGAAGGGTTTAGGGGGTGGGGGGGGGGGGGGGGGGTATAAATCCACCAAACCCACGAATAATAATCTTTTGAAGAAAAATTTGACACCTACTTAATCATTAAGAGAATATCATTAAGTGAAATCGAGTGTAATGTCAAAAAAGCAATCTCACCTTGAATAATCAGCTTTATAAATTCGATGGAGCTACAATAGCAGTCGCTGCACCTACGCAATAATTAGCCTCTGTACGTGTTCTGAAAGAAAGAAAAGTTAATGATTTATAAAGAAAGACTAATTCTGTCGACTGCTCGAACCGCAAAATTTGCAATTGCCGATCGCAACCAATGAATTGGACTTTTTTGGCCTATAAGCAAATCCTTAAGTACAGTCATAATCAAGAAATCGAAAGCGCTTGAAGTAGCGTGGGCGCTGGCGGAAGAAGTAAAAGAAAGCTGGGACAAATATATTTGCAAACGTTCTCTCTCGTCGACAGTTTCCGATGGAAGCCAATCAAAAAGTATTTTTAATATGTCAACAAGACGTCTCAGTTTGACAGTTTTACCACTCCACTGATCATAGAAGGGTATTTCCCTCATAAATCGAAAGTGCTTCCACAGCGCATTTTCATGATTCTAACCTCGCTATGTTTGAAATAGTAAATTTTCAAACATCAAAAATATCACTTCTTCGGTCATATACAGCATCAGACTATGGCTGTGTTCATTCAGTAATTAAGGGTCAGAGTATACAGTTGGTTACTTCCCTTGCTATGCGTTGGACGTTACGGCACCTAGTGTAGCTCAGCCCTTGAGATCCAACCAAACGCGACGAAAACAAAACACAAAGATCAAAGCCGACTGATCTACGGTCATCTCATCAGACTTCAGAGTAGCCCGTATTAGTTGACATGTACATAAGTAAACTACTACGACATTGACATTTACGTGATGGACCTCAGTTTCGGGCTCACAAGTTCCTGAAGACCCAAGAACAGTCAGAACAGTCGAAGACAGAACAGAATTAAGACAATCGAGTCTAGACAATAGTGATTTTGCTTATCCTTTGCTTTCACTGTTTTCGCGCTTGAGTTTTTCTCGCTTCGATTATCCTTGTTTAAGTTTCTGTAAGGGACGGAGCCTCCTTCGTTTACCAGAGAGATTATCAGCGGGTAATAACAACGCAAAGGAGAAATAATCAAACAGTAACTTACCCCGTAAAACTTCTTCTTCGAAACACACAGTGATCAGTTTGAATTTTGGCGCCGCAGTGTTCTTTATATATATAGGGCCCGTGACGTCACGTCTCTGAACAATCAGATCACCTCTTTGCTGTGTGGTAACACGTGGTTAGATGTCGGCTACATCGTGACTCCAGGTGTTTTTTCCATCTCTAACAAGAACGCTGGATGTCAACAATAATGATGATGCAACTTTACAGTTTGGACAGGTGTTCAGTAGAGAAAGTTTTTTTATTCTTTCAAATATCGAAAGCGTTGGCGCAGCCCATTTTTTGAATACACTTAAGAAGTAACAATAAAGATGCAATTTCAAATTTTCGGACGCAGAAGTTTGCTGGGTTCTTGCTCTTCTTGTGTTTTTATTTCATCCTTTTTTTTAATATTGAGCAAAGCGCTGGGCAAGCTGACAGCATGAATAGCATGGTTTTGATCTCTGTTTGTAAATAGTTCACCCCCTAACCTACGTACGTAAAAACTGAAATAATTGTCAAAAGGTCATTTCAGCCTGTTTTGTAAAGGGGTGTTTACATGATACCGGGGCGAATTTCACCCCGGCGCGAGTTCACTCCGGTTCCCTCTTGCAGCTCTGAATTCGTTTACATAATACCGTTGCGAGATTTCGCACCGGAACGAAATTGTCGCTCCGGTGCGACTCGCGCCGGCATGACATTTTTCGTTGGTATCATGTAAACGAATACAGAGCTGCGAAAGGGAACCGGAGTGAACTCGCGCTGGGCCAAAGTCGCCTCGGTATGAACCTCACCCCGGTATGAAACTCGTGCCGGTGCGAGGTTTCTCATGTAAACAGCCCCAAAGTTAAAGTTTTCATTAAACTGGGAGTGACCATTTATCTGACCGGTCAGAAAAACTCAAGCACAGGTGATTATAAAATCTGATTGGCTATCAATAATTAGTTTATATTACTTACGGTGGTGCAACTTCCGGTGTTTCTGAAAATCCTATTGGTCACATGGCGAAAACGCTATCATAGCACATATTTCTAGAATTTATTTATTTATATACCATTTCCCAGCTTGATAATATTAACATGTTTTACACCAAAATTAGTGGCGAGGAGACCTCAAGAAACCACCAGACGTATGATAGGCCACCTTGAAAGACAACATTAGAATAAAATTTAGTGCTGTATGAGTGCGGCATGACTAGATTCAGGATTGTTTAAATAAAATACTAACATCTTTTTCTTAAAGGTAAGAAAACTGGCTGAACAAATAATTGACACAGGGAGAGAATTCCAAATTTTAGGAACCTGAAAGATAACTGTAAATTGATTAATGTTTGTACGACAGAAAGGAGGGCTGTAACGGACAGCGGTTCTGGTCTCATAATTATGAACTTGATTACTTGTCTCAAACGAGTTGAGGAACATCAGAGGCATAGATTGATTACAATAAAACATAAATTTGGCAATTTGAAATTAGTTAACTGGAAAAATATCGAGGATACCCAATTTAGCAAACATAGGAGCAGAATGTGCTCGATAATCGGAATTGGTGATGGCTCGCACAGCACGCTTTGGCAGTATGAATATCCTATTTAAGTTGGACACATACGTGGACGACCAAGTAAAGTTACAATAGGTGATATAGGGATAAATTAACGCTATCATGAGAAAAACCGAAATCAATATATATATTTTTATTTTGCATACGCTTGAACGTTTTTTAGAGACCAGAGCGCGTGCAAGAAACCACCGCAAACTCCAATACACCAGATAGGGACTTAAAACTAAGCAACAAAATCTAGGAACCATAAATGCTTTCTGCAAGTTAGACCGGCGACGCCGACAAATGCTACACGACATGCCAACATACCCAAATAAGACAAAATACTTTAAAATACAACTTAATCTTACTAGCGTTCCTAAATTTAGAATATAACAAAATACGGCAAAAGATGAAAATACTTACATATCGGTTCCACTAGAATAAATGCCACTGGAGAGTCCAATAAGTTGATATTCCATAAGCCCAGTCCACACTGCCTATCGTCCTCTTCTTCCGCCAAACGATCTAAAAGACGCCCTTCCGCCTGATCGCACCTTTGGACTCCACTAGGAGATCGGACCATTGGGCCACCGGAGAGTCTCGTTTTAGGGGCCATCTTCAGATCTTATGGAGTTATGGAAGATGTCCCGCCAGAAGCCCGGGCTTTGGGGCTACCTGATGATCGAACCTTATGGCCTCCCGTGGATGCCACTTTTGTACACTATGAGGATCTCACAGCAGGGACTCCACCAGACAACCGCATTTTAGGGCCATTCTTCTGGGGCTTCCTTTTGGAATTTCTTTTTTTACGTCCTGCACAGGACGCACAACAGTCTCCGGCTCGCTTGTTCAGCACAGGACGATATTTATTCTTCTTTGTCATACAGTCGATATAAGCACCTTCTTTTGACTTTTGCTTCCTTTCAGAAACATACTTGATCTTAAGCTCGGAGTCCTCGCGTGCTGTTTAAATTTGCCAGCCACTGTTTTGTCAATATGTCTGCCATCTTGGGCATTGTGGTATTATTGTGAATTCGCACAAACGGTAAGCAACTGACGTGCATAAATTTAAAAGGTAGAGAACTGACACAAACTGGATAAAAAGATACAGCCACATGGTACAAGTACAGCCGCATGGTAGTTCTTTCCTTCTTAAAGTTGCCATCGTCCATGAAGTTTGTAGCAGATCAGTAACAGGCGCTGAATGGGTTGGAAGAAGGAGTATGAACCCGGGCGCCAGTGAAACGTTTACACACTCCCCTAGCCCTTCAAGTCAGTTCTGTTCCCCAGAATCTCGCCTATCTTCCTGATGGCGCCCGTCTTTGCTCTTCAGTTCCAATTTTACAAGTTTGCGTGACTGCATTCGCGAATTCTTAGAAACGTCACTTTCTAGTGCTGGTTTTCTGAGAATTCCAGCATATAAAATGATATTTCAGGGGCACCCAACGAGAAGTTTCGGTGGATATCTGTTCGGTGGAGGGTAGTTCACCTAAGGCTTTCGGCGTCGATTAAAGAGTGCACTCGGATTTTCGGAAGTAAAAAGTGGCCTAAAAGATTCGTAATGTGGAAATTATAACTCCCGAGGTTTTCGGAAAGGTTGTTATTGCTGTTTTTGGCAGTAAAAAACGTCAGCTAGCATTAATTTTACGGAAAGAAAAAAAGGTTCCCTAGAAAGTTAACTTCAGCAAGTATTTTCTCAAAGAAAGATTTTGTTACCTAAAACTTTCGGGCACTTAACATTTCAGCTAGGGAATCCGAACAGATCAAAGCTTTTTAGCTAACCAAAACATCACTTTAAACAGACTTCAAACACCATAAGGTACTTAAAAATGCCTTTCTACAACTTTTGACTGCTTTGGCTCGTTGGGTTCCCCTGATATTTTGTGTTTTCAGTAGTAGAAAACATCATTTAATGTAGAAAACATCATTTCTAATTACCAAATAAATTGCCAAATTGCCAAACGTCACCAACAGACAAGTGAATAGCTACAATATCTATCTACAATATCTCTGTGGTGAGCCAGGGTGAAATGTGGGCTTTGATTGGCTCACCACAGAGTCTCCAGTAGCTCAGTGGTTAGAGCGTCCGTCTAGATCGCGGAGGGTCGTGGGTTCAAATCCCATCTGGAACTCGGATTTTTTTCGAGTTCAGTTTGGGGTTTCACGCATTTCTATCATGTTGTATTTCTTATTTCACTCATTTTGGAGGTCTTGGATGGTTGTATCTTTGATATGCCTTAATGTGACTGCGTGATGCAGTTATGAGTGTGCTAGTCATTATTTGGTTGTGTGACCGCGTGATGCGATTCCAATCAAAGCCCACATTTCGCCCTGGCTCACCACAGAGTCTCAGTAGTTCAGTGGTTAGAGCGTCCGTCTAGGTCGCGGAGGGTCGTGGGTTCAAATCCCATCTGGGACTCGGACTTTTTTCGAGTTTCAGTTTGGGGTAAAACACATTTCTATCATGTTGTATAACATTAATTTAAGTTAAAAATTAAACTAAAAATAACAAATCCTAGTTTGCGTAGTGGCATGTTCTATCCTCCTAACTGAGGTTTGCTTACACAAAACTAGAAATCTAGAAAGAGAAATACGATTCACAATGAGTTTCCTATCTTGTACCTAGGGTTACTACTTATTTCAAGCTACAAATTGTTTGGCTGCATGGGGTCTTATTTCTATCCAAACAGAGCACACCAGATGATCTCGAACCAGTCTCGCTCGTTGAGGCGATCACACTGTGTGGGAACTCGGGGTGCACGTTTCGCGGTTTTTTTACTAGCGCTTCTTAAACCGTCCCCATGGCGTTTGTTCAGCAGCAGACGGTAGCCAGCCTTTTCTTCTAGGCACTGGATAAATCTCCCTTCCTTCCAGCGGTGATGCTTTTCGGGCACAAACTTCATCCTCAGCTCAGACCCTTTGTTTTGTTTAAATCTGGATGAAACAAATTTGCTTGCGGCTTGTCGCTGTCCAGTTTTGTGCTGCCTCATTCTTCGCCGGAAATTTTCTGTTCGACCCACATACCGGTACTTAGTGGGCTTTTTTGGCTGTTTGTCTCCAATTGCATAAATGGCCGGCAAGTTGGGTGCCGCAGAAATATCATACGTTTGCCAAGGTTTGTTCCACATTTGATCGGAAATCATCGCTCGATTCATCTCTGCCAGTAGCTGAGGAAGAAACAACAGAAATGAATTGAACAATAGAAGTTATAAATTCAAAGTCCGTTAATTCGAGGAAATGCCACGCTCTACTAGTCGATTTCCGAGAAACGTTGTATTAATTTCTGTCTTGAGTACTAATAAAAAACTCTCAAGTTACAATGCTTACAAGATATAAAAACAACAGTTATGAAGAGAAAACGGATATGGTAATTGCATTTCTCGATTTTATCCGGCGACATCAAGGATTTAACTGCAACTGACATTGAACTCGGTCAAAACATAACTTGGTTGAATCGTACTCGCGTCGGGACTGTTAACCGACATATCGCAGTTGAAACAGAAACTAAGTATGTCATTGACTATAAAAGGGCTGTTCCCAACTGAAAACGAGCTTAGATTGGTGATTATTCAGTCCCTTGTGAAAGATTACTAAGACTGACTGACTTTTAGCAAAGATGATTTGCATTGAGAATGTTTGACGTGTACAGTTAATCATGGTCGGTTGTATAAGGCAAAGGAGTACAACATTGCAGGCAAAGTCAGTCGTGATTCGCTCCTTCCAAGAAAGCTGATATTCTGGGGTCCTTTGAAATTCAATTTCTGAGAAAACTGTGATCTCAGCCTAAACCTATCATCAGGGTGCCCTGTACCTTTTGCTGCTACCCAGATATTATTTTCGTGTGGGAGGGGATAACATGGACCAGTCCCGGCTTTTGATGACAAATCTCTGGACAGTAAACTAAGAAAAGCTCGACACTTAATAATAAATACGAGGTTGTGAAACTATGAAACCGATTCAAATATCCAAGAAAGTATTCTCACCTTCTTTGCTTTATAAATTCGATGAACGTAGTCGCTGCTACTAAGCAATGCTTAGCCTTCGTTTTCGGGCGGCGGGCTGGCCCGGTTGCCAAGATCTCAGTTTTTCCAACCGAGGGCCTCTTCATATCAGCCCGGTTGACCAGGCTAGCCCGGTTCCCGAGATCTCGCCTTGCCACTAAATGCTTTGTAAAAATTTCTACGTGTTCATATGAGAGGGCGGGCTAGCCCGGTTGCATAGATCTCGGTTTTTCCAACCGAGATCTCGGTAACCGGGCTGGAATTTTTGCCATATGAACACTCAAGCCCGGTTACCGGGATGAAAATGATGCAATGCAATTTCGTCAGTAGAACGGACAGTATTTCATTTTGACTTCTTTTTTCTTCTATTTATAGTTCGAATAATTTCTTTTGATAGTTGAAGTAACGATAAAAGATTTTGGGATTTATAAAACCGATAAAAGCGAAAAATTCCGTCACCAGACTTGTTCGTTAAATTGCATGCGTGAATGGTCGCGTCACCACTTTTCATCACGGTAACCGGGCTGTAATTTCCCATGTGAACAGATGATAAAATTCATCCCGCTAACCGAGCCAGTCCGGTCAACCGGACTCATATGAAGAGGCCCCGAGATCTCGGTAACCGGGCTGGAATTTTTTCCATATGAACACTCCAGCCCGGTTAGCGGGATAAAAATGATGCAATGCATTTTCGTCAGTAGAACGGACAGTATTTGATTTTGATTTCTTTTTTCTTCTATTTATAGTTCGGAATAATTTCTTTTGATAGTAAAAGTAAATAAGATAAACAATTTTTAGGTTTCTAAAACTGATAAAAGCGAAAAATTCTCACCAGACGTGTTCGCTAAATTTCATACGTGAATGGTCGCGTCACCGCTTTTCATCAGGGTAACCGGGCTGTAATTTCCCAAGTGAACAGATGATAAAATTCATCCAGCTAACAGAGCCAGCCCGGTCAACCGGGCTCATGTGAAGAGGCCCTAAAAGGAATTAGACAAGTTAATCCAGTGACTGTAAAGAAAGACTGCTCGCAACTGTAAAATTTGCGATTCCGGGCCGCAAGCCACTGCACTTTTTCTGCCTAACACACCCTCGAGTATACCCTGCGAGCAGTAGTTTCTCCACTTGACGCTACAGAAGAAACCACTGCTAGCAGGGTACCTCAAGTAAAATGATGATGGGCGAGGAATCGAAAAGTGTTGAAAGCGGCGCGGGCGGAGGTAGTAGTAGAAAGCCGGCACAAATCTGCTTCCGAATGTTCTCTCGTGTCTTTTCAGTTCGTTGACAAGAAAAGCTACTTATGAGTAGTGTGGTCTGTCTGTTAGGAGTAAGGCTCCAAAATTCTACGGCGTTTTACCTCTGTTAGAGAAGATCCTGTAGCATTTACACGAACAAGAATTGAATGAATATGACTATAAACTTCCAATTTGAATTTGCTTCGTTTGATGCCTTTCTAAGCTATGATGTGGTGGCTATTTAACAATTATTTTACGAGGGCGCGCTGATGAAGTGATAAATAACCAACGAGGCGCGTAGCGCCGAGTTGGTTATAATCATTTCACATCCAGCACGCCCGAGTAGAATAATTGTTTTATTAAAAACTCTACGACGCATAATTGAGAATCTGAACAATAAAAAGTGGAAGAAAGGAACTCGGAGAAAGAGAAAACCGAAATAAGGAAACATTTTTCCATCACATGACTAGACAAAAGGGCGCGAAAACATTTTGGTGTGTTGCAACCTTTCCGAGCAAAGTTGAATGAATTCAATGAAATTGCCCGAGAACAATTTCAATTTATTTTGATGGACTGGAACATGGTCTCACCAGATCTGGTTGGAAACAAGATATATGAGGGATAAGCAAGACAAATGTCCAGGTTGTGCTTCAAGAAATGGCTTATTGAAATTTGTCTCGATGCCTGGAACAAAAACTGGAACCGCGGCCAAGCAGAATAACAGATACAACAAGAACGGCGATTCCTCTTATTTTTTTAACAAAACATATCTGTAACCGGAAAGTCTGAAGCTGGTGAGTGATACATTGCATCGAGTGCTGGTCAGAACCGATTTTTAATGTGTGTTAATTTTTTGAAAAGTGTCACTGATCGCTGGAGAGATTTTCAATAGTGATTATTGTTGCAAATTTTAGCTGAAGTTCTTTTTTGTTCAGTTTGTTTTGAATAGACTGGCCCGTGAGTCCGTGACACTTGTTGTTGAATAGATATTTTCAATTTCGTTTAGTTAAGTTCAAGAACTCTTTCGGTATCTCCGCAAATAAGAGAGCGTTTTCCTATTAGCTAAACATCAACACCCCAACATCAACGATCCCAGCACTGTTTCTTATCGTTCTAAAACACTAGTAATGAAAAGTTAAATTCCGTTTGTATTTCAGTTCCAGTTTTGAAATTTCTACTCGTTAATTCCACTTCGAGACGAATAATATTTTAATGGCTGCCGTTTCGAGGGAAAATTTTACTTGTTTAGCTTTCTCTGTTTGCTGAAGCGTTCAGCAGAGCCTGTGTCCGGCTAGCCAATGAAAATGCTGGAAATATCCGTAGTTCAGTTTTTAATAGTAAAAGGTATTATTCTATTTTCTGACCAATCTGGAAAGCCCACGTGCGAAACTATTTTTCAGCTTCTGTCATCCCATTGGACCCAGTCAAAAGGTATATTCCCCTGTCCACAGGAGGTCTAAGTTTGACAGTTTTATTACTCTAATAACTCGTGCTAGGGATTTTTCCCTCATAAATCGAAAGGGCTTAGGCTGCGCATTTTTCATAATTCCTTTATCTCAAATTAATGAATATGTCTTTTGGAAATGCTGAACTAGCAGTTTGTTAGTTTCCGCTCTTTTTCAAAATTGAAAATTCTCAAACATCATCAATGTCATTTCTTCGTTTATACATTATATCAGACTATAACATTCAGTAAGGGGCGGAGTATGGTGGTTTACTAACGTTGCTATGCATTAAAAGTTACAGTGCCTAGCACAGCCTTCACTAGCTTCGAGATCTAAGTTAACATTTTGAACGGCTTGACCAACTTGTTCTCGCTCAGTCGCAGTGAGAGTTCAGTTGGCTCTTGCTCACAGCAAACAATTGCTCCTTTCGGGCTCACAATTACAAGTCCTTGAATACACAAGGGCAGTCGAAGATAGAACAGAATTAAGACAACCATACTATACGTTTGCAGGTCTAGAGAATAGCAATTTTGTTTTGTAATCCTTTGCTTTCACTGTTTTTGCGCTTGAGTTTTTCTCGTCTTTATTATCTGTCTTTGGACATTCGAATTCTTCTTTGTAATGTTCGGCCGTGTCAGGAATGGAATCTTGAAGATTTCTCTGGAAATTTTCTTCGTGTTAAAGCATATCTCAAAACTTAAAGGAATTAAACAATTGATGGTTTTCACTTACTTCGTACTGTCAGTGGAAAACAACAACAAAAAAATAAACTTTCATAGCTATATACCGTCTAGGGACCAACTCTCAAGATCTCGTTAAAATGGCTCGGATAAGGACGACAAACGCTCGGTCCCGTGTCCTACTTTGTAGGACGTCAAAAAACCCACACACTGTTCGCAGTAGTAGTCCCCGGTGTTGTGGTCTGGTATTTCGCTTTGCTACGGGGAGGAGCGGGGGTTGGGAGGTGGGGGGTGGCTATAATAATTGCGTGTTCACTTGCCATGAGCAAATTGATAAATACAATATAAGCATTACCAGAGAATGAAGTTGCTGTCATGTGCGAATACCGGAGAGCCACAGCTGAGAACTGAGCACCAGCACATGAAATACTAGGTGAAAAAAGCAGACAGGATTCTGACCCCAAATCACATATATTCCACTTTCAAGAACACAAACAGCATCTAAAACGAAATTTGCATTAAGCATGATAACAACGAAAATAAATATTTTTTGTATACTTCAACTGAGTCTTTTAGAGAAAAACGCTTAACTATATCTGTAACTAGACGGATTAAAAATTCATACTAAAACGAGAAAAAAATGGGATAGTGGCATGTTCTATCCTCTTTACCAAAGTTTCCTTACATAAAACGAGAAACCGCCTACAAATCTCGAAGTGGAAAAACTACAACACGTGTCCGATGTTATACACAAAACTAAGAGTTAGAGAATGTCTGGGTCACACTTGTAGTCCACTAAGAGCTGTTGAGTGGCCCAATTGATACGCATAGTCCTAGAGCCCAAACTAGCAAAGCGCCTGCACTGGGAGCTGGATGGTGAACAGAACTAAGATCACCTCTTTCTCTTGTTATTGGCACGTCTTTTTTGTCCACGTCCCAAACCATCTCCACTGCGTCTGTTCAGAGCCAGAGCATGTCCAACCTTTTTCTCCCTACATTCCAAGTACCTCCCTTCCTTTAATTTGTGATGCTTTTCAGAGACCGACCTGTACCGCAAGTTGGACCCTCCATTGCGTTTGAACTGGGAAGATACTACTCTGCTGATGGCTTGTTTCCTTCCTCTTTTATGTTCTTGTAATCTTGATTTGATAGATTTGGCTCGGCCAAGGTAAATCGGTGTGATACGGTTACCGTATCCTTTATAGCTTATTTCATAAATTCCTGGCTTCTTGGGTGCAGTAGATGGATAAAACCATTTCCAGCGTGTCTTCGACAGTTTATCGCAAATTTTGCATTAACTTTCATTTCCTTCTGGGGAAAAAAACAGAATCACATTGCAGTGTAGAAATTATAAAATTTCAATTAGCTCTGTTGATTACCCAGAGGTTGATCTCGCTTATTAATTTGCTCTTTGATTCGTGGAAAGGTCACGCTCTAGTAATCGATTTCTGAGAAAAGTTTTATGTTGATCTTAGAATGCTAATATAAAGCACGAACAATTTGCATCTTAAGGTTCAATGCGTTCAAGGTACAAAAAGTACAGTTATAACAACAAATCGGACCCAAATTGTACTTGCCGCCTTTAAACATACAGATTTCGCCGGAGAGTCAATCAAGTGTTTAACAGCAAATGACACTAAACTCGAACATAATGGTTGAATCGTACCATCGGATCGGGACTGTTGACCGACAGATCTTGTAACTAATTAAGTACGATCGATAAGGAAAAGGCTATTCCCAACAGAACTGCGAGAATAGATCACCAGTGATTTTGACATCAGCTAAGAATCTGCGGCAAGTAGACCCGCCAAACCACTAAATGTTTTGGCGCAATCCTTTGCATATTATCAGTATCGTTGCTTTTAATTTGTCAATCTGCGAGAATAGCTTGTTAAATTTTTGACCACAACAAATTTCGTTCTTTCGTTTTCACGATTTGACACAAGTAGTGAGGTAGAAGTCAGTCAAAAGTGTATAACGAACTTTGTGAAACACTCTTGTTTTCAACTATCGCTAGCGCCAATTTCGCTTCATAAACTTCGAATGTATTTATTTATGTTCCAAATTTTAGGTTATATTAGCTGCCTTAAACGTTTACCGTTTTCTAGAAAAAGTGAAGAAATGAATGATTGAATGGATGACTTACCTCTACTGAATTTTATATTTAGGGTAGAAAAACAGCGTCGTCTTCCTTTCGCGAATGCAATTGTTTCGAATTTGAATTCCCGATTTATGGAAACCTACGACGTCATGGGAGTACCCAATGTACTGACAAATCAGCAAATTGTTAATCAAAGCTTCTTGGCGCTGATTGAATACTGGCCATGTCGAGGCCATAGGTGATAATGGGCGTATTTGGCAGAAAAATCCAAAAATTTAGGTTTGAAGTCAATTGGAAAGGTAATTGTCCGGAAAATCTTTTCGGAATCTCTAGTCCTCTTTTTCCATTTGGAACGGAATTCCGGAAATTTTCTTAGCAGTTGCGCGAATCGTTCCGTTTCGAGGTCCTTTCTCAGGATTTTCAGGATGGAACGCCTGGCAGTAAATAGTGAGCGCCAATCTCATCCAGTTGTTCGGTAAATTCGGCAAATCGCTTACCATTACTTAACGGACATTCCCTATGGATTTTTCTAACAAATTAATGGTAAGCACCCTCGGTGTCCGGCGGGTGGAGTTAAGAGCGCGTTCCATTTGATCCTAGTTCCATTCATTCTCAGGTTCTCTGGCCAGGCTACCTACTTTCCCGCTAAACTTCAAAATGGAGGCAAGGAAGTTGATGCAGAAATGAAATTGTGGAATTGGCTGTGGAAGAATATAAAGTCTTTTAAATTGAGAAGTTTGGCGATGATAACACTTCTACCCTAGCAGCGGTTGCAACCTATGAGGCGCGATCTTCGCCGAAACGAAGGCTTATTTGAACTTATTATTCAATACATTGTGGCAATGTTCAAATATGGTCACAGTACGTTCAATATTTGTCGTGTGTACTCACAGATATTCTTCGATGTTCGTATTTCGTGTGTCGCGAAGAAAAATGACGGCCTTTTTTAACTTTTTTGCAATAAACGCAGTAAATTGTGCTTTGTCATTATTGTGTTTAATCTTGCGGAAAATCCGTCGCCTGATTTTAGCTGACTCGGCCTACGGCCACTTCCTGAGTAAGTATCAGGCGATATTCAGCGCGATTTCGCAGGTCAGTTGTTAAATATCTCAGTTTCATTTCTTTGACTTCTTTATCTGACGGGTCAACGGTTCACTAAAGATGTATGACCGATTACCATTCAACGTAAAACATTCCGTAATATCGATTAGCTTCGATTGGAAAGTACAGGAAACAGAGATAATTCGAGGGAAATTATTTCAAAATTTTGAAACTGCAAACAACAATGGCGAGGTCGTTTCACTTTCGAGATGATACAAAACTGTCGGACACTCGGTCTACACCATTGTAAATTTATCCTGTGCGTCATTCCCTTATCAAGCCGAAAAGAAACTGTTTAATGGTAGGCACAATCTCCTTCGGTTGTTATCTCAACGAGCTGAAAAATCAAGTCATTGCAATTGTTTTTATTTATTGCTGAAAATGGCATAAACACTCGAAATTCTACTGCACACGCTGCCACAGGTTTCGGCTCGTTTTTTTCCGCAATGAATCGGATTTCAACACAAAACTCTATTACTTTAATGACAATAAACTCTAAGGCTACAATAGAAATATGGTAAGTTAACCTGTAAGACATCAAAACCTCTTTCGTAGTTTTTCTTACAACTAAGGCTCAATCAAACTGGTAACGAAATATATGGAAGACGAATCATGTAACTTGGCAACTGTCCATTGCTATCAGGTTCACTCAACCAGCTGTATCTTCCTACAAATGCTAAGTACAAGATATTTGCTGTCTCTTGCTGTATTTTCATCTACGCTTACAATACATTTAATACTTGCAAAACGATCGCTGAGTATAAACTTTGATTTATTCTGTTTTGAAACAAAGCTCTATTTCTATAAGGACAAAAACTATTAAGGTGATAATGACAAGTGCAGTAAGCTATCCAGCACCTTGAAAGCTTTTTCATGGCTTTTGATACCTTTCTGTAACGAATATTAAGCTACTGACAATTGTTTCCACGTTTCCTGTTGTACTCTAGCCAGTATCCAAGCTTTTCCTCCAGGCAATCGATGTACTTGCCTTCTTCACATTTGTGATCTGGATCCTCTTTTCATTTTATTCGCAGGTTTACCCCACCGTTTTTATCAAATTCTTCTTTCACGAACTTATCAATATCCAGTTGTCCGGACTTATGTTCGCGCAGCCTCCGCCACATGTTGTTTGAGTGGCCAACGTATAGAAACGTCCCTGCCTCATCCCCTATGGCATAAATGCCTTCAGCTTCTGGAACTGCACCAAGATCATCGGCATATGATTCCCATTCTTTGTCGATAAGACTTTGACAAATACTGGAAGCCATCTACGAGAAAAAAGGAACGAGCACAGATTTAACTCCTTTTAAAAACGAAGTTGGAGATGGTAGGAACAAAGGAACTTCACTCAATTGCATGATTTAAACAACGAAGTGGATCTAAGCTTTCTTTAGAAAAGAATGTATTAAAGAAAACAAATCCTTCCAGTAGAATTTAACAAACAGGGTATAAATAAACTGACAGCAAATTGATGCCCAAACCAGCGGTAGAAAAAGAGTTAAATTATTGAGTCCGAAAAGCTATTGCAGAACATAAAACTTGTGTGTTTTGAAAGCTTGATATAAAAAAAAGGACACTTTTACTAATATTGAACTTCTATAGTGGGAACATTTTACTTAGAAAGTCGACTAGATACCACAGTTACAGGGGTGAGTCTTTTTGAAACCACACCTGGTCAGCTTCTGAAGTATTATGTACCAAAACTACTAGTAAAGGCGGGAGTCAACAAGAAAACCCTTGAGCCATCAATTAAGTATCCCATCCATGTCATTTTCTAGGAACGATATTTTAGAATATTTCTTACAAATCAGTCTTTGACGATCCTTTGAATCGGTCAAATGAATAACACAACAAAGTTATTAACACTTAGATAAAATTGAAGACTTCCCGTATAACACCGACTTTCGTGTTTCGCTAAAATCTGTAGAATAGGGTAGTGGTGAAATAGGGCCAGCTAAATGGAAACACCAAATGAATTCAACAGGTTATTTACTTGACTAGGATTCTAGAAGAAGGAAAGGCTTGAACATACACATACTGTGCGAAATTCTATCATAAAGAGCTGAGTGAGGTTTAGAAAGAATCGAAGATGGCGTGAAACTGTTGGTAAATCAGAGAAATTGAGTTCGAAAACCTGATCGCGATCGACCGATAAAGAGTATCTGGGATGGTTCTTCAGAAAGGCTATGAATAGGAAGGAAACCAAGAAACTTTAGTCCAACAACGTGCTCATATGATGCAGTTTCCTTAAGGGCATCTTTGAACTCCAATAGAGAAAAGCGAGACCTTCCGCAACACTGTGCAACTATAATTTCAACAAGAATTCCTACCATATATATTTCAAGCCAAGAAAAGATTTTTTAATTCGAAATCAATATTATAACTTTATAAAATATGCTTTGAAATAACTTGCTCAAGCAGATTTAGAAAGGGTTAACAGTTTAACATTTTAAAAGTTTTATTTTCGTCTGCTTTGGCACTGTGAAATTATTTCACCCCTGATTAGATTGTTGCCTCAAGTGTCCGCTAGGTGCGCGTACAATCACGGAACGAGCTTCCGAGGATTCCGTGCCTGCCCCTTTCCCGGAAAGATATTTTTAGCATGTTTCTGAGAAATTGGTCTTTGTATTCCTCGAGGCGACTTCTTTGAATCATAAAGAATATCGTTGCAAACAGGTTTACAAAATATATAGTGAGAAACTATCGAGCTACGTTTTGTAGTTCAAATACTAAAAATTATTTAATATCTAGCGTAACGGATGCGTTGAATGGTCTTAGTGATGCAAGCTGATGCAATATGGCAAAGAGAAGCTTTAAGTTCTTCAAGCATCCTGCCGGAGACAAAATCGAAACAACAGCTGCAAACGCTGTTCTCTTAAAACTGGCTCTCGAAGGAAGGACAAAGAAGCAACGATCGAAGACAACTTTGGGGCGAACCGGTGGATAAAGGAAATTAACGCTACAAGCAAGGCGACGTTTATAGTAATGGTAATTGTAATGGCTCTATATACCGCACATATCACACAGTCTCAAGGCGGTTAACAATTTTTCTATGGGGTGAGATCGGACGTCAACCTGTAAAGGCACCTCTGACAGCCACGAACTGTTCAGTTCGCTGGTACAAGGGGCTTGCACGGTTGCATAAAAGGTGAATGGTGAGAGTAGAAAGACTCAAAGAAATTAGACCATGACAACTCAACGAGCATATAGATAGTTTATGCAGCGGAAAAGGAGCTATTCAGCGGAAAAATTGTACTGCAACTAACACATTTACATCCGTCCGATAGTGACTTATCCGCTAGGGCCTGCGTGATAAACAATGGAGTAGCGTAGCGTTGCGTAAACGGATCAAGAGCTTTGTGAGGCCGAGAGAAGTTTGTTATCACCTGCATGAAAGGCTTTCTTTGCCAACGTACATGTGGTATTATACAAAAAATTCAGTAGATTTTAAGTCCCTTCACACATGGCTTTTCCGGCAGACTTGGGAAAACATAATCTGAGTATAGTATCTAACTGAGTCTGTGCGAGAGTTCATGGGATGCTGTGATAAAGTTATTTAGGTTACCTTGTTTCCAAATTGTGATGAATCAAAAACTTCTTCAGTGAACCTTTGAAGAGAGAAGAAAGCTTGGTACAATAAAATGTAGCGTAAAGTTCAGATGACTTTTGTTAAGGTTAAGGTGTGTTGAACGAACAGATTGAAAGCTACTGTACGCTTGGGTAACGTGTTACCTTTCGAAAGCAGTTAATTATGTCACTGTCATTTATGAAAGCCAATTTCGATCAGTTGCGGAGAATTTCCTATCTTCTAATCGAGGACAACTTCATTTCCTCGGAGATCCCTCTTTCGGAGACCACGATAGAGACTCTGAAAGTCTTAAGCGAGTAGGTCTGGAAAGATAGTTTAAGTTCTATCTTGTTAATTGTCGCTTACGCCATTTCGTGCCATTAAAGGAGCTACGTCACGGTCTTTGGGTTTTGAAAAGTTTAGCTACAATTTTTCAAAAAGGTGATTTGTAATCCGCTTCAATCTTCTCCATTCTTCGCCATACCCGCCATATTTGCATTTGTTCTTGTCTCCTTGGTGCTTATTTTCCCTGACAAATTGTAATTTCACTGTTTCGCATTATTTAAATGCATTTTTTTCATGTCTCTAACCATGACCCAAAATATCGTGACCGAGCTCCATTTATTAAGCTTTGAAGTTGCTGGGTAGAATATGATCCCACTCAATACTTCTAGCTTTGTCGATCGATGAAGTGAAAATTTCTGTTGAGTAAACATGAGATAGCAAAGTATAGCGGACTGAACTAACCTCTGAATTCCTGTTTCACGAAATTTAAGGCACAAGAATGCTCGGACTTCTGCCCTTCACGAAATACCGTCTCAAGCTGACCGCACCCGAATCCAAGTTTCTTGTAGGTCCTAACACGTCATCTGTGGGTTCAACCCATTTGCTGACCAATCAGAAATGCGCTTTACAAGGATCTCAAATCTGATTGGGCATCACTGATAATTTCCCTGGTGATGTAATATCCTGTTTGTATTACAATCCAGTTGCTTAGATAGTGAAACTGTTTTCAAACTAAAAAAAAATTCGGCTACTTCACTAATTAATGTGATCAAGTAAGCTGAGGCCACTCTAAGGGCACTAAGGCCACAAGGTAGCGGGCATTACCCCTCAAATCTACCAAAGCAAAGATTGAGACCAAGTATAATGATCGTCTTTAAATGTTTATAAATTTCAAGTAGTAGGAGTTATTTTTGTTGCTTATGGGGAAGGGGAGACTGCTGGCCATTGATGGGACAATGCATTTCGTTTCCGCAAAGATGTTTAAGTTGAGAATTAAAAGATCTTGGTAAATTGATATATAAGAACCATATAAGAACCTTCATCTTTCCAAATTAGCCTCAAAAGGTTATTATATAATTGGTGTTTACTAGAAAATTAGGATATTTAGGTTCTTAAACAGGTTCTTATTTTCTTAAGGAAAAAATTGCTTTTGTTGCTAGAGGGGTATTGGTAGTACTGTCTATTGTTTATATATAATATGCATATAATCACGTCTAAATGACTGAAATCTAAACGTTTCGCTCGATGCTTTTATACCGACGAAGCATCAATTAACTAAGCTAAACTATTTTAGGACACATTAATTTATTATAATGCCGCCTTGTCTTGTTTAATTTGATTTATGAGTTTTAAATGAATTCAATCAAATAAGAGCCTGCCTGTTTCAAATTTTGGGCTAAAACATGTTGTTATGTAGAGGGGACCTAAATGGAAAAAATAGTCTAACAGGTTCTTAAAAAACAGGTTTTGCAATGACCGCGCAGGGGGAGGGGCTGTGTGGGCTTTAGTTAAAGTCCAGCTTTCTTAGAATAAGTGGCTCCTAAATAGAATAGGTGGCTCCAAAATGCACCAATTTATTCGAGTCCTCTCTACTATCTAAAGACACATTAGCAGCACGCAGCCAACACATAAAAATTCCCCTCAAGGCAACTACTAATAATAGAAAACTAAGTCCAAGGAGCTGGTTTATTGTTAATAATAATTCCACCACCTTCTACACTCATCAACAAAAACAAGAACTATTCATAGCAAAGACAGTTATTTGGGGCGTTTAAAAATGAGCGATACAAGCGCTATAAGTGACATGCAGCTAATGATTTAACAAATAAGCGTTGAGAATTTTCAATTAGAGCATGCTGAACTACACTAAATAAGGGAGACCACCATGACGTTAAATGGACTATAGAACACTTTTAACAAAATCAAGGAGAAAATTAAGATTTAAAGACGATTGAACAACGCAAATTTAGAGTTAAAATGAAAATGAAAATATAGAGCTGGATATGAGAACAGGAGATTATCGACCTTTCGTGCTTTGTAAGGAGATAACCTAACTTGATTTAGGTGTCTGTCTTTTCATATCTTTATCTGAAGGTTTAAATTCACAAAATAGTGTGATTATACAATTCGACCGCAATTTCGCTTGCGCAGCACAGGAGACAGAAATTACTTCATTACTTAAGATGACAATTGTAAGCAATAATACAAGTCATCCAGAATTGAAACAAAACGGTGGAAAACCTCTGCACATAAAGTTGTCTATTTCTCCTGTTTTCATTCCCTAGGACGCCGAAAAGACATTATTAATGATTGCAGGTACAAACTCTTTCGTTTGATGTCTCAATGATTTGAGCCCTGGAAATGGTATATAAACATCTGAGATTCTATTTCAAATGCTGCCACAAGTTTCGGCTTCTTCATAGACAATAAACCTGAAAGCTATAACAAATCTGATAAGCTAACCCGGGACATTTAGTTGTTCCTGATTCAGCTGAGTTACAGTCACTAAGCTACTAACAGAAGTTTCCTTGTTGCCTGTTAAACTGTGGCCGTCCGCGCTTCTGGACTATACAATGCATTTAGTTGTTCTTGATTCACTGAGCTGAGTTCCAGTCACTAAGCTACTAACAGAAGTTTCCTTGTTGCCTGTTAAACTGTGGCCGTCCGCGCTTCTGGACTATGCATTGCAGATAACGACCTTCCACACATCTATGACCCATTTCCTCTACCCATTTTATTCGTAGATTTATTCCACCGTTAACTGCAAATTGTCGTTTCACAAACTGATCAATCACCTGTTGCCCATATTTATGCTGACGCAGCCTTGTTCGCATGTGCTTTGAGTGGCCCACATACAGCACTTCACCTGCCGCGTTGCCAATCGCGTAAATGCCTTCCGCCTCTGGAACTTGATGGAGATCATACGATCTCCATACTTTGTTGAGTAGATGTTGACAGATATTAGAAGCCATCTACGAGAAAACAAGATACGGATAATTAGTTACATTTAAAAAAGTAGTTGATAAAACATAAGAACGAACCGAAAGAATTCTAAGCTTTGGCACTCGTTCGCCCTCTTTGGCTGATCTAAGCTTCCAAAAGAAAGAATAGTCTTAAAGAAAAACTTCCTTCCACCCATAAATTTCATCCAACACAATGTGGTAAAAAGAGAGCCGAGTAAATCTAATTCAGAGCAAATTGTTATCAAAAAGTTGGTTTGACCACTTAAAAAAAAAGCACAGTACATTATTTAGTGAGTTTAACAAAGCATAAAACGTGTGAAAAGTGCTCTGTGGGCTTGTTAAAAATACGCTGTTTATTAGTACCTCCCATGGTAGAACATCTTGCCTCAGAAGACAACAATAGGCAACAGTTACCGATAGGGTACGTTTGTCGAAACCAAGATTTAATACTCTTCTGAAAGCTTCAGTTCTTCCGAAGTCTTATGAGCCAGAACTACCAATGACGCTTACACTGTAATCCTATAGTGATTATGGGATGGGAAAAGCAAAGGACTTGTCATAATATTCTTACCTTCTTAAGTTTGCAGATCAAAATAACTGGGGTTAAGGATATAATTCAGCTAATGTTGCACAGCTGCTATAGATTGCTGACCAGTCTCCCGATTTCTAAAAGAAACAAGTCAACTTTAACTCTTAATCCGATTGAGCTCAATTTTTAATGCTGACACAGCTATACGCTAAGGTCTTACGAATGCCGTGGCCAGGGAATGTAAGTAATCTCCATAATGTCCATAATGTTTCATTGAAATTGACAAACTGACTTGAAAATCTTGATGTCAATATTTTGCCAATAAATTTTCTTTATTATGAATCTGTTTCACATGTAATGCACGACATCAGTGATAACAATGCACCATCAAATATGTTACATTTATTTGAGAAAGCATCCAGCATCCATTCATGTAACACACGATCGTCCGACCTCCGGAAAATATTTCTTCAAAAATTCTAGATTAAGGATACAAAAACATGTCTTGTTTTACTGGATCGACAATGTCCTTAGGTCGCACTAGGTGTGATCTAAGAGTAAGACAGTACGTATGCCTTGTTGTTGTAGGCAACGGCGAAGAGCCTCCAATGTGCCTTTGACGTATGGCAGAATCACAGCGGATTCCGCTCTGGGACGAAGTTAAATTTATTGACCGAGACCCACATTGGTACACCCGTAGGGTTAAAGAGGCTATTCACATAAGACTTCACCCTAACAACATCAACAGGGACAGTGGAATTGAAATTCCTGAAGCGTGGATGCCCACGATCAAACACCACAACAGCCGATCAGTACCAAAGCGGACCGCTGAGGGAACAATTTCTAGTCTGAACGACAAGGATCGAAATCCTCCAATCAACAACAGCCTAAGCGAGGATCGAAACGCACCAATCACCACCAGCCACGGTGCTTCTTATACTCACACGCAGCCAGTCGACACCATCGCCTGATGAAGACCAGCAGTATAGCGGTCGAAACGTCGCAATCCACATCTTTGTGACTCAATCGTGAGACAAAAGATTAACTCAGCTATCATTTGAAACCACGATGACGAACACCTTTCACAATATATTTCAACTGATCGCTGCCTTTTCGACGACAACATCTGTATGACTTCTTCCAAGAAAGCCGATATTCTGGGGTCATTTGAGGTTCAATTTCCGAGAAAACTGTGCTGTTAATTTCCGGAGGGGGTACTCCCAGAAAAATTGGGTGGGGGTGTGCGGCCCGCTTCCTGAAACCCTTACCCTGTTTCAGACCAAACTCGATCTGTGATTTTCCCTAACCTATTTTAGACCTGACCAAAAATTTGATACCTAATTTCACCTTTTGAGCTTAGTGTGGTTTGTCTGTTAGAAATAAGCCTCTGAAAATTTATCGCGTTTTACCTCTGTCGTTTCGGGAACAGCTGAAGAACCAGTAGCATTTGGAGTGTACGATGATTGTATGCCTATGACTGTACTAATTGGAAGCCATGACGTGATGGCCATTAAAGGTATTGCCCGATTTTGTGACCAATCCGGAGAGCTTTTTCAGCTTCTAAAATCCTATTGGACGCCAGGCAACAGGTATATTCCTCTGTACACGGGACATTTTATAGCTCCTATTATCATCGAAGGGGTTTACCCCTCAGAAATCGAAAGTGCTTCCACAGCGCATTTTGGAAATGCTAACCTAGCAGTTTGCTATTCCCGCTCTTTTTCAAACTGTAAATCTTCAAATTTCACATCGTTTCGTCGGGTAATTCCTTTGCTATGCGATACCATTGATTCGAGATCTAAGCGAACGAAAAGAAAACTGGCGAAGAAAAAATCGAATCTACGGTCATCTTCTGACTTCAGAGCAGCCCATTAAGATGTCTTAAACTACAACCACACTGACATTACGTGATCAAGGCGCCTGCAGAGTTAATTAGGTATAAAAATGTTGAGAAAAAAATTGTGGTCGTTGTTCGGCTTGTTACGACAGTCTCCTTCGTATACCAGAGAGATTATCAGCGAGTAATAACAACGTAAAGCAGAAATAATCAAGACGGCAACTTACCTCTTTCTTCAAAAGACACTGCGATTTGAATTTTGGTGCCGCAATGTTGTTTATATATAGGGCCCCATGACGTCATGTCCATTTTGGATTTCACGTCCCTGACGCAGCCAGCTGATTTCTACCGGAAGTTGCGATGCATGCTGGGTTAAAAATTTGGGGGAACTAGTTCCAGTCTCTCATGTGCAAAATCCACGCGCGTAAAAAATGGCGTCGGTTTGTTTTCATTGTTCGCAAGAGAAAAAATAACCTCCTTTTTACCCTTTAGTTTGAACTTATGGTTTTAGATAGGATTTGTAACAATCATAAGAGTGGAAACGATGTATTCCACACCCCAACTTGAAGCGAGTTGGTTTAAGGTGGCTGAACACAGTTTTCGCGCGCGCTCTTGCTGATGCGATTCAGCATGTGCACGAGGATTGCAAAAACAAACATGCCGTTGATACAGCGATCATTTTTTGGGCTCATGCTCGCTCTATCTTTGCTATTTTTATTCGTTATTAAACGCAGTGTGTTGATGGCTTTAGTCTTTAATAACAAAGGTATGTTAGAAAAGGTAACGATGCAAAGAACTCAGCATTTCTCGTATTTTTCAATATCGAAAGAACCCAGTTAAATGCAGCATGCGCAGTTGCTCGAAAAATTGAGACCGACTGCTCTTGCAGAAACTCGCCGATTTCTAACGATCCAGTCGTTAGAATTTCAAGAAATTTGGCAAAAAAATAGTTCACAAACCACGCGAATGATCTATCACAAAAAATCTGAATTTTGACATAGGGAATTTTCAATAATACAGAAAACGATTTACGGCGAATTACGAAAATCGCCTATGTCAAAATTTTATTAGAACAGTGTTTTTTAAATAGACAAAAACCATTTTATAAGCCTTGTTTTTAACCAACTCCGTTGCCATGGCAACAGCACACACACTAGCCAAAATGAGAGAATAAATACTTCTGTGGTTAATCTTGACTCTTGCAAAAAACTGGCGCCAAAGCATAAATAGTTTAAAAGTAATGGTGAATTAGGCATAAGCACTTGAAAACTGTGTTCGGCCACCTTAACTCACCCGCTCTGGCACAAAATCGTTCGTGACCCGGGCTTCGTGTTTGGTACTTATTTATCCCGAAGAGGGATTACTACAAACAGCCTCTTTTAAGTTTGAGAGTGCCTCAGGAGCACCGAAGCTTTTATATCTAGATTAAAACAGTGATGCTCACAGTGCTGTTAGCTGCAATGGTTCAAGCAAGTCTTTAAATTTCCCCGTTGTAATTTACTCCGCGCGACTCGCAAACATTTTCATGTCAAGAATGTGAAGGATATTTTGAGGGAATTAAACCCTTGAATAAAATTTGGCGCAATTAAACCTCTAAACAAAAAACTTACAAATAAAAAGTTTAAGCAAGTTTAAGAGGCACCGTGCGTGGCCTCTCATTAGTATACCCTGCACCTACCTGATCACGTAATCACCAGATGCATTTGTATGTTGTACGGTTTGAGCAACAGTTTTCAAAAAACTGTTATCATGCCTAAGGCCTTTAGTTGTTCCGACTGTGGGAAAATCTATCAAACGGGTCGAGGATTAAGAAAACATTTGAAAACGTTTCCTAGCCACAAAAGCGACGAAAACGTCGTAAGACCAATGGAGCAAGCTGCTGCTGCAGCTAAAAGTTTCCTGGACGTCCCTGCCCACCATCGTTCTGCGAGAATCAAGGAGCTTCTTAAACTTTTAACACCCGATGAATTTCAAACTGTAGTTCTGCATGATATTTCCAAGCATGTGTCATCGTCCTGCTTTTTACTGTCGAAAAGCAAAGTTGCGCAGGGTTCTGTCTCGGAAAGCAAGTTACGAGGTGAATTGGAAGTCCTTGTTGCATTGGTGGCCGAGTGTTACCCGGAATCGCTAATTTATTCCTTAAAACAACCGTCTGTTTTTGCCCTTTTTTCAAAACCACTGGATGAAGGTGCATTCCATAGTTATCCATCTGAGAAAGAACGTGTGACTCCAGAAAAAAGCCGAGAATGGGTAAATTTTAGTGATGATTTAAATATGTCTCAAAACCAACAACAAAGAGCTGAGCTACTCAACTTCGTGGTCTCACACAAGGACGGAGACTTTTTCAAGAGCACAGTCATGCCAGACGTTCTTAAGAAGAACTTCAAACATTTTGTTCAGTTTGCAGCAGGACTAGTGAGCAAGTTTGACATTGGATATACTAAATATCAAAACATTGTGCGAAATCAGCTTGGCAAAGAATTGGCAAATGTGTTTGGGATAAATATTATGGTACCGAAAGATGACATGTGTGAAAAGCTAAAGGTGCAAAAGGAAGCTCTGCAAGAAAAGTTGTCTCTGAAGTTTACTGAACACAATGGTGTTGTTGCCGCTTACACAAATGTTAAAAATGCCGTAGAGTGGCTTCTTAGCAAAGAAACTCTGCAGGAAACAATTACTGTCCCTAAAGAAAAATTACTCATTTATCACTACATTGATGATTTTCCATGGATGCAGTGGAGTAAGTTCTTTAATGGAGAAACATCAATAAGAATTAAATTAGTGGAGCCCCACAATCTGTTAAGCTCCATTGTCACAGTGTGTTCTTGGTTGGGGCCAGATGACTACAACCATGTAAGTAACCTTGGAAAAGAAACCCTTCAGCAACTGTCCACTTTGAAGTCAGTCTATCACCCACTTCTGAAGAAGAACATAGAAGTTATTGTACGTGGTGTTGCAGATGGCTGTCAGCGGAGATCAGTTACTGGAAGTTCTTCAGCCAGCTCCACTTATCCCATTCCCGAGTCACCAGAACATCACAAACAACTTGGGGACATGAGAGTAATCTGCCAGGCACCTGTGTGGAAAGTTGAAATGACTGAGAAAGGAGAAGAACAGTACAAGACCTGGTTGGGAAAGCGAGTGGATAATAATGAAAACAGGTTATTGCTAGATTTATGGGTAATGGCATTTTGCTTAATTAAATGAATTAAATTCCCTATTGAGAAT
>JAEMWC010000033.1:567500-570000 GCA_016490735.1 Pachyseris speciosa | reverse complement strand
GTGTAAACAGTACCTATATCTGTGACTAGACGGATTAAAAATTCATACTAAAACGAGAAAAAAATGGGATAGTGGCATGTTCTACCCTCTTTACCAAAGTTTCCTTACATAAAACGAGAAACCGCCTAAAAATCTCGAAATACAAAAACTAAACCATCTTTCCAATGTTATACACAATACTAAGAGTTATAGAATGTCTGGGGTCACACTTGTAGTCCATCTGTTGAGTGGCCCAATTGATATGCATAGTCCAAGAGCCCCATCCTAGTAAAGCGCCTGCACTGGGAGCTCGATGGTGAACACTGAACTAAGATCACCTTCGCTGTCCACTTTTCTTGGTCTTGTTATTTTTGGTACGTCTTTTTACACGTCCCAAACCATCTCCACTACGTCTGTTCAGAGGGAGATGGTGTCCAACCTTTTTCTCCCTACATGCCAGGTACCTCCCTTCGTTAGATTTGTGATGCTTTTCATAGACCGACCTGTACCGCAAGGCGGACCCTCCATTGCGTTTGAACTGGGAATTTACTAGTCTGCTGATATCTTGTTTCCTTCCTCTTTTATGTTCTTGTAATCTTGATTTGATAGATTTGGTTCGGCCAAGGTAAATCGGTCTGATACGGTTCCCGTCCACTTGGCCCATTTCATAAATTCCTGCTTTCTTGGGTGCAGCAGATGTGTCATACAGTTTCCAGCGTGCTCTCGATAGTTTATCGCAATTTTTTGCATTTACTTTCATTTCTTTCTGAGGAATAAACAGAATCACATTGTAGTGTAGAAATTATAAAATTTCATGTAGCTCTGTTGATTGAACAGAGTTTGATCTCGCTTATTAATTTGCTCCTTGATTCGTGGAAAGGTCACGCTCTAGTAATCGATTTCTGAGAAAAGTTTTATGTTGATCTTAGAATGCTAATATAAAGCACAAACAATTTGCATCTTAAGGTGCAATACGTTCAAGGTATAAAAAGTACAGCTGTGACAACAAATCGGACCCAAATTGTACTTGCCGCCTTTAAACATATAGATTTCGCCGGAGAGTCAATCAAGTGTTTAACAGCAAATGACACTAAACTCGAACATAATGGTTGAATCGTACCATCGGATCGGGACTGTTGACCGACAGATCTTGTACTGAACTAATTAAGTACGATTGATAAGGAAAAGGCTATTCCCAACAGAACTGCGAGAATAGATCACCAGTGATTTTGAAATCAGCTAAGAATCTCCGGCAAGTAGACCCGCCAAACCACTAAGTGTTTTGGCGCAATCCTTTGCATATTTTCAGTATCGTTGCTTTCAATTTGTCAATCTGCGGGAATAGCTTGTTAAATTTTTAACCACAACAAATTTCGTTCTTTCGTTTTCACGATTTGACACAGGTAGTGAGGTAGAAGTCAGTCAAAAATGTATTACGAATTTTTTAAAGCACTCTCGTTTTCAACTGTCGCGCCAGCGGTAATTTCACTTCATAAACTTCGTATGCATTCATTTATGTTCCGGATCTTAGGTTATATTAGCTGCCTTAAACTTTTACCGTTTAGTAGAAAAAGTGAAGAAATGATTGAATGAATGACTTACCTCTATTGAATTTTATATTTATAGTAGGAAAAACAGCGTCGTCTTCCTTTCACGAATGCAATTGTTTCGAATTTGAATTCCCGCTCATAATGCCTTCAGATATATGGAAATTTTACGACGTCATGGGGGCACCCCAGCTTCTGGCCGCTGATTGGATGCCGGCCATGTCGAGGCCACAGGTGATAATGGGCGTTTTCCATTTCCCGGAAAATTCCGGAAATTTCGGGGGCTTACCATTTGTCAGAAAAATCCAGTAATTTAGGTTTGCAGTCAAATGGAAAGTAATTGTCCGGAAAATCTTTTCGGAAACTGTAGTCCTCTTTTTCCATTTGGAACGGAATTCCGAAAATTTTCTTAGCATTTGCGCGAATCGTTCCAATCTCGCAATCTCCAGTCTTGCGCCGAATCGTTCCATAGTACCAATCTCATCCGGTTGGTCGGTAAATTCGTAAAATCGCTTACCATTATTCAACGGTCATTCCATCCGGATTTTCTCGACATATTAATCAGTGTTAAGCACTCTCGGTGTCCGACGAATGAAGAGTGCTTTCCATTTGACCCAAGTTCCATTCATACCTAAATACCCTGCCCAGGCTACCTACTGTCCCGCTAAACTTCAAAATGGCGGCACGGAAGTTAATGCAGAAATGAAATTGTGGAGTTGTCTGTGGAAGAAGAAAATCTTTTAAATTGAGAAGACGATGATAACACTTCTATCCTAGCAGCGGTTGCAACCTATGAGGCGCGATCTTCACCGAAACGAAGGCTTATTTGAAACTATTATTATTCAATACATTGTGACAATGTTCAAATATGGTGACAGTGCGCTCAATATTGGTCGTGTGTACTCACAGATATTCTGCGATATTCGTAATTCGTGTGTCGCGAAGAAAAATGACGGCCTTTTTTAACTTTTTTG
>JAEMWC010000033.1:550000-562500 GCA_016490735.1 Pachyseris speciosa | reverse complement strand
GTCATGTAAGCTACATTGCTAAAAAGATTAAGCGAAATATTGGGATTCTTTCTAAACTTCGTTATTTTGTAATTCTGATATTCTGGTTAAACTATATTATGCCTTACAGTGTACAGTGTACAGTGTACATGTAATATTATCCCTTCTTAACCTATGGTTTAATTTCTTGGGGTAACACCTATTCTTCGACTACCCAGCCTTCGTTTATTTTACAAAAGAGAGCAATGCGAGTGATGACTTTCTCTAAATTTCATGAGCATTCCAGTCCAATTTTCAAACGATTAAATATTGTTAAACTGCCCGATCTTGTCTTTCTTAATATTGCTGTCTTTATGCATAAATTTCACAATAGACGATTACCATTGGTGTTTGATACTTTCTTCACGCAAGTCAATAAAAAGACATAATTATAATACAAGAAGTGCTTCTAATATGTCCCATACTTTACCTAAAGTAAGAACTAATTATGGAATATTTAACATAAGATTTAAGGGCCTCAAAGTATGGAACTCAATCAGTGAAAATTTGAAAACCTGCTCTATTTCAAACTTCAAGAAATCAGTAAAAAAAGCGATCTTGTCAATGATTATGAGTTACTTGTATTCTTATTAACAGCTGTGTTGTTTCCCAGATTACCTGTAATTTAGTCTTTTGCTAAATTCTGTCACTTTTCTCAGTCTTAATGTCTTGTGTTCACTTTTGAATTTAATTATTTTAGGCTTTCTTCATAGCGTAGAAATAGTGTTGTTTCCTCTTCTCTTTTGATTCTTTTTTTTCTCTATTTATGTGTGTATTTGTGCTTCAGTTTTCTTGCTGACCCATAATTTATTTCTATTTTTTGCTGATGTCAACTGGCTGCTTTTTTTTTTCTTAGCAAGAATGAGTACAAATAAAGATTGTTGTTGTTGATATTGCAAGTAACAATTATCAAGAAGTGTCAAAATTGTCTAATAACACAGACGTTTTGGGTGTATAACCCTTCTTCAGTGTGGAAAACAACCGTTGAAATACTTTTTAGTCTATTTATTCGCAATATTATTGGCTAATTTGCCGTTGTCTAGACAACGCTGCTCGCGTTAATGTGTAGCGCAATGCTTTTTTTCAGCTCGCGCTCTTCTACGCTCTGAAATTGACGTTTGCTTTGACGCTGATATTGTGGTAAAAAGCAAATCGAATGTGGTTTAGCGTTGTCCATACTCTTATCGACAATGATATAAGTCATCACAGTTGTTAAAATTTCAGCTCTGGCCGAGTAAGAGTATAGACAACGCTAAACCACATTCGATTTGTTAATCTTACCTTCTTTGCAGATCGAAATAACCGGCGTTAAGGATATAATTATAGATCGCTGACCAGCCTTCTGATTTCTGAAGAAAAAGAAAACAAGTTAACTTTAGCTCTAAATCCGATGGAGTTTAATCAGAAGCATATAACTTATTCTATATGCTTCTGTAGCACCACTTCTGTACGTGCGTACCTATACGACGACTATGTACATCTGCGTGACAGTCCTTCAAAGAAAGCCGATATACTGCGGTCATTATAAGTTCAATTTCCGAGAAAACTGTGCTGTTAACCTAAAAAAATTTATCACTGTGTCCTGTATCTTTTGCTGCTCAAGCTATTATTTTCATGTGTGTGATGGAAGCGGAGCGGGATAAATACACCAACTTTGTGGCTTTAAAGAAAGCACACTTAATCAGTAAGAGGTTATGAAACTATGAAATCGCGTGTAATGCGAAAGAAAGCAATCTCAACTTGATAACTGACATCACCTGGGCTTTTAATACAAATTCAATGGACCTAGTCTCTACACCTTCGTAATAATTAACCTTCGTACGTGTTGTGAAAGAAAATTTAATGATTTATAAAAAAAAAAAAAGGCTAATTCTATTTCTACTGCTCGATTGTCGGCCGCAAGCAGTTGCACGTTTTCGGCCTAACACATCCTCTAATAAACTGATAGGCGAGGACTAAATGGAAAACCCCCGGGTTCGCGTGAAATTGGCGCGGGCGGAAGTAGTATTACTGTGAAAGCCGGGACAAATCTGCTTTCAAAGTTTCCCTCCCGTCGTTTCAACACGCTGAAAAAAGGTTAGTGTGGTTTGTCAGTCAGGAATAAGCCTCTAAAATTTTATCATGTTTTACCTCTATGATTTCGGGAAGAGCTGAAGAACCAGTAGCATTTGCACGATCATGGATTGTATGCCTATGTATCAGCAATTTGAATTTGCCGCGTTTGATGCCTGTCTACTGAATTAGAAGCCATGACGTAATGGCCAATAAAAGATCTTGCTCGATTTTCTGACCAATCCGGAAAGCCTTTCTCAGCTTCTGAAATTCTACTGGACGCCAGTCAAAAGGTATATTTCCCTGTACACGGGACATTTTATATATAGCTGCTATTATTATCGAAGGGATTTCGCCCTCATAAATCGAAAGTACTTCCACAGCGCATTTTCATAGGTTTTCACGAATTGAATGAATTGTCCTTTGGAAATGGTAACCTAATAGTTTGCTCTTTCCGCTCTTTTTCAAATTCTAAATCTCCAAACTTCACATCCTTTTGTCGGATAATTCCCTTGTTATGCGATAGAAGCTGGGCCACCTAAATCATCCACTTATTCTTGCTCAGTCGTAGATTTGTGGACGCGCTTCAAGACCCAAGAACTGTCAAAAACATAACAGAATTAAGACAATCATTTATTTCCAGAGAATAGCGATTTCGTTTTGTAATCCTAAATTGCTTTCGATGTTTTCGCGCTTGAATTTTTTTCGCCTCGATTATCTGTGTTTAAGTTTCTATAAGCGACGTCCGGAGCCTCCTTCATATATCAGAGAGATTATCAGCGAGTAATAACAACGCAGAGGAGAAATAATCAAGACGGCAACTTACCCCGTAAGCCTCTTTCTTCAAAAGACACTGTGGTTTGAATTTGGCGCGGAAGTGTTGCTTATGTACAGGGCCTCATGACGTCATGTCTACTTTGGGTTTCACACAGTTCCTGACTAGTCAGATATCATCTAACATGTGATTGGATGTCAACCACAGCGTGACTCAAGGTGCTTTCCATCCCCTAAAAAAATCACTGAATGTCAACAACAATAATGACGCAGCTTTAAAGTTTCTGAAAATCCCATTGGACAGGTGTTGAGTAGAGAAAGAATTTTTTATCCTTTTCACAGATGTCGAAAGTGCTGTTGCAGTGCTCCCATTTTTTAAATACAACTTCAAGTTCAACTTCAACTTTAAAGGTCAAAAGAATGAAACAATTTCAATTTGCTGACGCCGGAGTTTGCTGGGTTCCTGCTCTTATATATTGTGTTTTATGTTTTTTTCTTTTTACTAGTTGTAAACACAGCGCTGGGCAAGCAAAGCACACATGAAATTTTCCTGGGGGAGGGGGTGGGGGAAGGGGGCGTCTGTACACAGGCCAGGATAGCATGGCTTTGATCAGCCTGCGTCAAGAGCCCATCATTGTCACAGTGATGGGCTCCTACCTTCGTTGCAGCTTCTAGAAATTCCGTGAATGCCGACGTACCAGTTTAGAGTATTGGTTATTCGGCGCTACGTTCTTCGAGTTCTTTTCAGAATGGCGCATCCCACCTCCGAATAAGCTGCACTAACCCTTCAAAATAGCAGATGCCTTTAGCAAACTGACCGATCTGACCTGCCAATTCTAAAAAAAGGAAAGCACCATAAAACTACGGTCGAACTAGCCTTTCGGACGTTTCAGAGCAAGACACAAGGATTCCTTGACTGTCTTTTCCAGAATAGAAGCTGATTTCTCTTTAAAATTCTCGGTAGAAGCATAGGTACTCTTTTTTCAATCAATTCGCATCATGTTCCAGACATAAACTTTATTTCCGACACTGCTTTTCGTGGAAACTTCTTTGTTTAAATTTGTTGAGAAGGACAGGAAGAGGAGATATAATTACGCTACTCGGTAATACGCTGTTCACTCGACTTTTTACTTATAGATCAAAGACCCAGATGTTCGACAACTGATTAGCAATAATCCGGAATTAAAATCAACCGAGGTTTTCATTTCCATGTTTCAGCAAAAGGTTATTTTAAGCCACTGGTAAGGAAAAGGTCTAAGTCAAAACTGTCGCGTAAAACTCTTTTGGTATCAAACTTTCAGTTGCCTTAATCGTGCTTTGAACTCGGAGCAGAGTAGAGAACCAACAAACTCAGCCCACTTATGACGCCGAATCCGGGAATCGAACCCGGGCCACATTGGTGGAAGGCGAGCGCTCTCACCACTGCGCCAACCCTGCTCCCCTTCAAAACTAAACAAGTAAATAATCTAAATCCTCCTCGCAGACACTTCGTAACCTCTTCAGAAAATAAAAACAGCAGAAAAAATATATCTGTTATTCACCGGTTTGGGTCGGTCCGTATAGGGAAAAACTGTGCCCTCGGCTTTGAGTACGTCCCTCGGCCTGCGGCCTCGGGCCTTACTCAAGACCTCGGGCAAAGTTTTTTCCCACACGGACCTCCCAGCCGGTGAGTAACATATATACCTCGATCAAGGAAGTGCAGAGCTAGAGAAATAAATTAAATGACAATTTATTCTGTAAAAGGAAGATACAGATTTACAGATACTGCGGCTAATCTGACCGAAACCATTCTGTACGTGTTTTATCATTAAATCGTTTAAAACCGTTATTCTCTAGTTTTCTTTTTTGTATTTTTAAATAACAGAATAAAAGAAACGCTGAAATCGTTTAAGGACTTAAAGACTGTTATTCTCTATTTCGTTCATAACACTCGTTAAATGCTCGTCCTGGTGAGTTCAACTCTTGTTGAATCTTGGCCAGTAACCAAGTTTGTTTGCTATGCATTCTATATAGGCCAATTCCTTTTTTTCTGGGTTGGCTTCCTTGATCCACTTAACCCGTAGGTCTTCTCCGTCATCATCGTCAAACTGGCCCTGGACGAACCTGTCTATGTCCAAGTCCTGTCTTTTGTGTTCCACCATTCTTCGGTGAACGTCGTTCGACCGACCAACGTAGATGACTTCGGTGTAATAGGAGTGCATCAGTCCTATCACGTAAATACCCTCCAAATGAGGTATGTCATCTACTTCATATGCCCGCCACTCCTTCTTCAATAGCCTTGTACATAAATTAGCTGTCATGGCAACTCTGTAAAAATTACCCTGTGGAATTAAATTATATGAATACTTAACAAAATCCTGTAAAAATAAATACATTTATTGTCAGTTATGTGCGTTCCTACGCGTTTTGAAAAAAAAAACTCACGCGTGACTATTTCCAAGAAAACCGGATACTGGGCCACTTACGCTATCAATTTCCGGGAAAACGGCTCTTTCGGTATAAACATGCATGTTGAAAACACTGATCAGATTAACAGGAGCATATATTAAGTTAGACTAGTACTGTAAAATACCCTTTTCTTGTATGGATTGGTATATTCATGATTTGAAAAGCCGATGGATCTTGAAACAGTTTCTATGGACAGGTAGCCTTCCGTCCAGCAATTAAGTGGCAATTCTGGTACAGTGGCCAATGGCCGGGTTATGTGATTGAAATCATGCATCTTGTTTTAAGCCTATAGCTAGTGTGTAATGGGAAAAGCAAAGGACTTGTCATGATATTCTTACCTTTGCAGATCAAAATAAGCGGGGTTAAGGATATAATTCAGCTAATGTTGCACAGCTGCTATAGATTGCTGACCAGCCCCCCGATTTCTGAAAGAAACAAGTCAACTTTAACTCTTAATGCACATGTCATCGGCTTCCCCGTGGGGTCGACCCCCGGGCCAACCAGGGGGATTGTAAAATCAGTCAAGCAAACTTGAGGAATTTCCCCGGGGGGTCGGGGAATCTCTCAAGACAAAGTCCCCTGGGTGAGGTGTCTCTCACCTGAAAATCCCTGGGTCATCCTTTTCAAACTTGTGAATTCTCCCACCCCCTAATCTTTGATCGTAAAACAATGTCAAGATTTTCCCCTACCCTCGGGCAAAGAATCCCATCCATCTCCTTGTATTCCCTCACATATCTCCCTGGTAGGCCCAGGGGTCGACCCCACGGGGAAGTCGATGACATGTGCATAATGTGATTGAGTTCAATTTAATGCTAACACAGCTTTACGCTAAGGGAAGCCGTCTTAAGAATGCCGTGGCCATGGATAATGTAATTAATCTGCATAATGTTTCATTAAAATTGACAAGCTGACTTGAGATCGTGCAAGTTTGAACCTTTATTAATTAATAAAGCGATATTTATGTCATCAGATGGAACAGCTTGTACGATATCACATTTTCACGATGCTGTTAGTTGAATATCTTTATCACAGCCTAGATAAAATTGTTTTCTGAAATGCTGATGAGACAGTTCGAGTTTCCAGCTCTTTTTCAGACTTGAGAAAATTGGGCCAAAGTTTTCAAAGTTGTCGTCTTGTTTTATGGAAAAAATGGCCAAACACATGCAGATTATATGGTTTGCCAACCATTGCAATTTGATAACATAAAGAATAAATTTATAGGAAGTTTCAAATTCGAGTTCATAGCCTGACACTGGTATATTAGGGGATGTTTTCTAATATAATCGTTGTGAAATACCGACAAAATGGGAAGCAGATAAAAAGGCTCACAGTTTTGAAAACATACTTCAGTTGATCGCTGCCTATACGACGACCACATCTGCGTGACTCCTTCCAAGAAAGCCGATACCCTGGGGTCATTTGAAGTTCAATTTCCGAGAAATCTGACGTCCTCTTAAACCAAAAACATTTATCATCGTACCCTGTACTGTCCTTTTTACTGCTCAAGCTTTTATTTTCTTTGTGTGTGATGGAATAGATGAACCGAATCTGAGGCAATCAACTTTAAATAAAAGCTCGACACTTAGGCCTGTTTCAAACGTCGCGCTACTGCAGTGTCGAACTAAATTCAGTAAGTAAATTCGACCTTAGCACGGCAGTAGCGCGACGTTTGAAAGTGGCACGGCATGGTTTCAAACGTTAACGTCATGCTACTGCCGTGTCGAACTCAAATCATAAATTATGAAAATGTGTATGTTTAGTAGTTTGGATACGTGGCTTGTTTTGCCGGTTCGTATATTATTTTGAATTTGGCGCGACTGAATTAAGTTCGACGTTTGAAACCAAAGCCGTGCTGTGGTCGTGCCACTGTCGGATCGAATTCAGTTTGGTTCGACATCAACAGGTATATTCCCCTGTACACGGTACATTTTATAGCTCCTGTTATTTTCGAAGGGATTTCCCCCCCATAAATCGAAAGTGCTTCTACAGCGCATTTTCATAGCTTATCATAAATTGAATGAATTGTCCTCTGGAAATGCTAACCTAGCAGTTTGTTATTCCCGCTCTTTTTCAAATTCTAAATCTCCAAACTTCACATCGTTTTGTCGGTTAATTCTCTTGTTATGCGATAGAAGTTGGGCCACCTAAATCATCCATCGATTCAAGATCTAAGCGAAAGAAAAGAAAACCGGCGAAGAAAAAGATCAAATCTATGGTCATCTTCTCGGACTTCAGAGCAGCCCATTAAGATGTCTCAAACTACAACCACACTGACATTACGTGATATCGACTGCAGTGTTAATGTATAAAAATGTAGAGAGAAAAATTGTACTCCTTGTTCGGCTTGTCCTTGCTCAGTCGTAGATTTGTGAACTTTAATTAGAGCGGGCGCGTTTCAAATTTCGGGCTCACGAATCCCCGGAAGACCCAAGGACAGTCGAACAGACGATTTCGTTTTGTAGGCTTTGCTTTCGATGTTTTCGCGCTTGAGTTTTTTTCCCTCGATTATCCGTGTTTAAGTTTCTATAAGGGACGGAGCCTCCTTCATATATCAGAGAGATTATCAGGGAGTAATAACAACGCAAAGGAGAAATAATCAAGACGGCAACTTACCTCGTAAGCCTCCTACTTCGATCAAAAGACACTGCGATTTGAATTTGGCGCCGCAATGTTGTTTATATATAGGGCCCCATGACGTCATGTCCATTTTGGGTTTCACGTCCCTGACCAATCAGATATCATCTAACATGTGATTGGATGTCAACCACATCGTGACTCAAGGGGCCGACTCAAGGTGCTTTCCATCCGCTAAAAATATCACTGAATGTCAACAACAATAATGATGCAACTTTATAGTTTCTAGAAATCCTATTGGACAGCTTTTCAGTAGAGAAAGTTTTTTTTTATCCTTTTGCAGATATCGAAAGTGCTGTTGCAGTGCTCACATTTCTTAAATACAAGTTCAAGTTCAACTTCAAAAGTCAAAAGAATGATGCAATTTCAACTTGCTGACACAGGAGTTGGCGCTGTGCAAGCAAAGCACCCATGAAATTTTCTTGAGAGTAGGGGGCCGGCTGTACACAGGCCAGAATAGCCCGATTTTGATTAGCCCGCGTCAGGAGCCCTGGGCTCCTACTTTCGTGGCATCTTTGGTAACAGTGCCTGACCACTCAGTAAAATTAAAATCTTCACGCGCCAGCCTGAAGAAGAGTGAGAGAGAACCTTACCTAAGGCCCAATCGTCCGCTGTGGAACGCCTGCCTGTTTTTGCCAGTCGGTTCAAAAATGCGGCCATCTGTAATTCAAGCAAAGGTCCTCTTGGGCTTTAATTTGATAAGGGATACACCTTGCTCCTTCTCAACAATGTCAAGATTTCTAAACAGCTTTTGGTTTGTTCAAGATCCCCACAAAAAATACGAAGGAACCTCAAATCAACGGAGGCAGTTCGCCAGCATGTACACTAGCGGGCACAAATTGGACGAAAAGCAAGGTGGATCTCGTGTAATCGATCTGCGAAGTGACACAGTCACGAAACCAACGGAGGAAATGAGAGCTGCAATGGCTGCTGCTGAAGTTGGTGACGATGTTTATGGAGACGATCCCACAGTTAATGGTTAGGACATCTGAGTTCAGCCTATAGCTTTAACAGGCCTTGGGTTAGGGCTTCACCTCTTATGTGGTCTACATGGAGTTATATTGTACGTGTGATACTGCTAGCTAATGATATAGGCGATCAAACTGAAGGCTGGTTTCCACTAGCGATGGAGTTGGAGTCGAAGTAATCAGAAGTGCAGCCGGAGTGATACGAGTTTTGTGAAAATCAAACCAATGGAGTTGGAAGCAGAATACCAATTCCACTTATGACTAAGTTGCTTATGATTTAGTGAAAACTAGATTGTCGGAGTTGCAAGCAGAAGCAGAAGAATTGCAATGGCATTGTGATTGGTTTGTTATTTCGCTTCTGCTTGCAACTCCAATAAATTTATATAGTCTTCTCTGGATCATAAAGGACAGAGTCATAAGTGGAATTGCACAAAAATGGAAACGTTCTGATTCCTCCAACTCTGATTCTGTCAAGCTTTTGACTCTGCTTATGCCTTTGATTTTCACTAGGTTAATGAAAACCAGGCTTAAGGCAATAAATTTACATGAAAAAGAAGTGTAAAAATAATAATAACAATATTTAGTGAGGGGATCCAACTCGCTCACAGGGCAGTTTTCAGTGGAGCCCACCTAATTTAATTATAACTTAATTAAACACAAAATAAATAATAATGGATAAAAAGTAATTAAAAATTATTGTTCATAATAATAATAAGAAGAAAATTTGTTGATTAGAAAAATAAAAGCGACATCATGATTTAAAATCAGAGTCTTTTAAAAATGTTTTCAGTTTCACTTCAAAAATAGATAAAAGATGGACCTCTTTCAAGCCAGTTGGAAGGCTGTTACAGTCTTTTGCAGCTTGGACAGTGACATCTCATCTCATAGTGAGCTGACACAATTTGGAGTGGTGTGGAAAAAGGGAAAGGAAAGATTTCTATTGGAAGAAAAAACTTTGCTTTTTCAGGGAACCAGAAAAATACATGTCTCTGATCTATTAAATAATTATTGTTTTCCACAATGCACAAGGTTAAATCACATTCCTTGGGAGTTGGACTGAGTATTGTGTGGTGCTTCGATTTAGCTAATGGTGTCATTGTTTTTGTCAGCCTTACAAACTAAAGCAGCAGAAATGACTGGAAAAGAGGCTGCTCTCTTTGTAACCAGTGGAACCATGGGGAATTTGGCTGCAGGTACAACTTAGCATTTTATGTACTTATGTGCAACATAGATGATACTATGATCCATTCCTAACAGTGCAAGTCCGCCTTCACAACCAGAGCTGCACTCTCTAGAATGAAGAATATATCAGATATATATTCCCAATTTGGATGGATATTCATCCAAGTCACATTTGGAAGGCTACCTTCTTTACCACATCTACAAAATCTCCTCCTATGCTTACTACTCCATGTAAAGTGCTCTTGAGGTGTCCTCAAATATTTGACAAAACTATGGTAAAATTAGTCACCATAAAAGAGATACAATCTCTTCAATCATGCTGTCTAATTTACCTTCTCAGCTCAGTTTATTACAAATGTATCATGATCAAGAACTTGAAGATAACAGAAGGTCAGTTTCTGTGAAAACCATGCCGTGAATAGAAGTCAACTTAACTGCAGAATTGATCTATTTCAGTGATGGCACATTGTACTGGTCGTGGGGAAGAGATCCTTGTGGGAGACTTGGCTCACATCATAATGTGGGAACAAGGAGGAGTGGCACAGGTTGATGCTGCATGAATGTTTTATTCATTTCTTTGTGCAGTAAAGTCTCAGCCTGAGGTTATTCTGACTGCCGGCTGATTATGTTAAATTGGTTTATGACTTGTATTTTATTTTTCAACAGCTAGCTGGAGTACACTCACGGCAGGTGTACACCAACCCTGATGGGACACTAAACCTGCTTGATGTTAAAAAAAAGATGCGCTCGCGTGATGACGCCCATCAACCCATCAGTCGCCTCATATGCATTGAACAGACTCACAATGGTACAGGAGGGAGGGTATTGCCACTGGATTACCTACAAAAGGTAATGTGCATGCCACAGTCACATTTCCTGAAAGCAGACACTCTTAGGACTGAGTTAGGTGTCTGATTGTGAGAGGTGTCTGGTTATAGGAGGCTATAAATTTAGAGTTACCGTGGAAAGATTGCTGGGTCCATTTGTTGGTGTCCTCTTATGGAAGGTGACTATTATTTTAATAGTGAGGCTTAAATTACATGTCCTTGTAGTTGTTGTGGCTTTGGTTTCTGCTGAGTTTTAAAAATCTGTTGTCCAGCCATCAGGTTAGATTTTAAAAAATTTGGGGGAGGACTTCCAGTAATGTCAGATCCACTTCACTGCTTGCCAGGCAAAATCCCTTAGACCTGAACTCAGGTCAAGCTTGATCAGGAAGCAAAAAAATTAGAAGAACATCTGGACAGTACAGCTCACCAAAGGGAGGTGAAGAACTTGAACTGAAGAGTGGTCATTTGATAAAATTACCATAAACTTGTTATGTTAAAGGAGCTATATTAAGAGTTTTTGATATAATGTGCTTTGAAAAGCTGAAAAAGAAATATTGGTTTAGTTTTGTTGAACTGCTTTACCAAAAATCAGCATCTTTTGCTTTTGATAGCAAGGAAATGAAATGGATTGCAGCTTGAAAAAATGGGCTAATTTTCAAGTTCCCTCTGTCGGTCTTTTGTTGAGGAAAAAATAGCCAGATTCCATTATTGATTGCTTACCCTTGGAGAAAATAGCTTAATGTTTTTTCTTTTGGAGACCAAGGGGCATTTCAGTTGTGAACAATATTTATTTAATGGTACTTGTGGGTGTTTTGTTTTAATTTGACCACCCAACATTAAAACTCACCATGACATAGCCCCTTAATGGCAGTTTGGCTATGCAAGGTTTCACAAACCACTGCATAGATTGCTCACATTGACAAATATATTTTAACAGGTGAAAGAGCTGGCAGTGGAGCTCGACTTGAAGGTGCACATGGATGGGGCAAGACTGTTCAATGCTTCAACAGCTCTTGGTGTCCCTGTGGCAGACATTACTCGGCATGTTAATTCAGTTACTTTTTGTCTTTCAAAGGTGATGGTGTTAACACAATGTACTTTTTATTATCAAGATGACAAAAATTTATTGAAACTCTGCAATGAGATTTCATTCATGACAATTGCTTGAATGTTAAATAAGATAGAACCCTCATGATACTAGACGACGCTTCCTGGTTCCTGGAATTATCACCTAGGGTACATGGCTTCAATCTCTTCTTTTTAACATGCCCATTTTTGAAAAAATAAAATGCACTGTTATCCCTACTTAAACTTTTCAAACCAATCACAGGTCGTGATCAGATCAGTTGGATGGTTATGAGCACCAGACTGCTGAATGGAAGATTAATATATTGTGGGTTTTAACCTCAAACCACACAACAAACCAATGTCTTTAATTGAGACCCTCTTAAGATCATGCAGTGATGTTCATGAACCATGAACCATTGCCTGTGCCTTGTTTGGGCTTGTCATGCATTCCTCCCGCACGAACATCTGCTCAACTGAACTGCCACTTCCATTTGAAGGGCTGAGGGCATAAACTGCCTATGTGTAGTTT
>JAEMWC010000033.1:525000-545000 GCA_016490735.1 Pachyseris speciosa | reverse complement strand
CAGTGCCAGTAAACAATCAAAAAGGTGCTTGAAATTTTGCTAAAAGTTGCTCGAAAATTGGTTGACGTTTTCAAAAAGTTGCTCGTTTTGCAAAAAGTTTCGCTTTTTAAGGTAAATCTATTGGTTTCTGCTTATACACGAATGACAGGTTGTCAACTGTTCAACCAACTACTTTTAGCGGCACAAAATGTGCACCCGAATGCACGATTTTTAGCATTCGCCACTGTATCCAGTATCAACAGTATGTTTGATAACTGATGGTTATATTCAGAACATGGAAACAATAATTTTTAAAAAAAACATCATGAGCACAAAGAATTGAAATAGCACTAAAATAAATAATGCTTGAAATTAATAAGAGGAATAAAAGAACCGAAGACGACGATAGATGTCTTACAGGAGGAGGTGGGTGACAGGAGTGCAGTCTTAGTGTGGGACTTGGTTTTTTCCTTTCAGTTGAGTCCAGATTCCGGATTCAGGATTCCAGCTTTTAGGTAAACCCGCCAAGTAAAATGGTGGTAACCAAGATGGCGACTGACCCAAGTACGTCTTTTGTATCTTTTTATCTTAAAGTAATTTTTCCTTTACCATAAGAGGGGTAGTCCGCGGGGTAGTCCATAGGGTAGTCCATGGAGTACTCCGTGGGGTAGTCCACGGAGTGGGGGTCAGTGGGTAGTCCACGGAGCGGGGGTCAGTGTTTTCAACTCTCCCTGAATTTGACTCTCCGGTTTGGGAGTAGAGATTAAGAGCCGGGCAGAAAAAAAACTCTGAAAACATCTCTGGTCTCAAAAGCGGCTCGGTTTTGCTAGTCTTGGTCCATTTCTGAAAGGTTACCGTGCTAGGATTTCCGAAAAGGAGAGGTGTTTTTGGAGTTAGGGGCAAAAAAAGTGGCTGATGTTTGCAGAGTGTCTTTCGCACGCGGAGGGCATAACATTCCCACAATTCATTGCGGCCGAAGTGGGCGCTGTCTCGCGGGCCATCGAAGCCGTGAAACAGTTCGTCAAAAACATTACGGAGAATTCATCCGAGAGAGGGAAGTCAGCATGACGAGAAGTCCGTCCGTTTTCGATGACTATCTTGAAAACAATCCGGGGAAAAGTCGCATGGGCGCGCGTGGAAAATATTACTCGTGGTCGGTCGTCGAGTTGTTATGTAAACACAGGGAGACATGCTGCCGAATTTCAACATATAAATCAGTTTTGCGTCGATCAACTCGGTTATTTTGATTTTATGGAGGCTTGTAAACATCAGCAAAACGTATTTTCAAGCGAGATAAACACCAGCAAAAACGTATTTGCACGCGAGACATTTTCACAAGTCGTTGTGTTACGCATCAGACGATACGGATTAAATTTCACATCTTATGCAAATATTTACGTCTTGAAGCCAACAAAACTAGTTAAGTATTTTGTTCCAGTTTTTTCACTGTCGTCATTTACGTTGATTTGTGATACGAATTTCATTCCACTGGTTCCATTTGACGACGAAATTGAACCCTTCAAAATCGTTTCAATAATGACCAAAGCACGCGAAGCGCCAGTCAAATCTCTGTTTCGAAGCAGAAAGCGACGGGAAACAGCTTACTCTTTTAACTCTTAATTTTGCCCTTGAACATCGTTAACTCAAATTTTCGGTGTTGCTCACGAACAGAAGTTGTTGGTAGTAGCCAAAAGCTATCTTCAAATAAAAACAACCTTCTTTAATATTTTAGTCTATTTCTCAGCCGACAGCAAGCTTTTTAAGCACTGAGTTAGAATCAAATCCGATCCTGCTTTATGCCGTTCTCAACCAAAACACCCTCTTCAACACTTTACTTAAATCGGCCAAAGCCTTCCCGAAAGAATTAAGAATCAACCAAGAAACCTGTGCGCTCTCTTCATTTCGGAGGAACCAAGAAACCTGTGCGAGACTCAAAATACGCCGCTTACTTTAACGTTAACGTTTGCAATGCCCTAGGCCGAACCCTATCCCTAGCTCTAACCCTAACCCTAGCTCTAACCCTAACCCTAGCTCTAACCCTAACCGTAGCTCTAACCCTAACCCTAGCCCTAACCCTAACCCTAGCTCTAACCCTAACCCTAACCCTAACTGTAACCCTAGCCCTAATTTTAACCCTAACTCTAAACTTAACAATAACCCTAAATCTTTTGAGTGCTGTTTTCAAGTCGGACAAAATCTACGCGCGCTGGCTTAAGGTTAACCAAGGTTGCTGTGTGCTGTTTTTAAGTCAACCCAGAATGTTGCGCACTGTTTTCCAGCTAAGGAAGCTTCTTGAGCACTATCAGTAAGCAAAACACTGGTAATAAGTGCTGCATTTAAAAAAGTCGACCATTTCCAAGTCGGATGGGCATCTTGTGGGCTGTTTATGAGTCAAAAAGGCACATCGCGCATAAAGAATACCCTTGGGCATTACTTCATGCATGTTAATAAGGCAGACATATGAAGGGCTGAGGGCATAAACTGCCTATGTGTAGTTTTAGGTGTTTTTTTTTGCATACGTTATTTCTCGAAAACGAAAACGAAATCGGTGAAAAAAAATACGGGACAATGTTTTTGAATCAAAATGCAGTTCACATGCAAAAATTTGGACAAATCCAAGCGAACTAAAAAAACGGCCGAAAATTACACATAGGCAGTTTATGCCCTCAGCCCTTCATTTGCCTGTGGTTAGCCAATCATCGCTCATCTTCCAATTCATGGAAAATAGGACTTCGAACCTGGGATTACTTTCCCAGATGATAGATATGAATTGTTTAGTGGTATTTATTCTGTGGGTGTGGATTTCTGTTCTTATGCAGCTCGCTATTGGCTATCTGTTCTATAATAAATGGCTAACTGTGGCAGTTCAGCAGACTTTCATGGGGGAGGAACATGTGACAAGCCCAAAAATGTGGGAAAACATTATGTAACATCTACCAAAACCGTGTTTGTGAGCCTGTGAGAATGAGCACACCGAACCCATGTTTTCACTGAAACTGCTGGTCACTAAATGTGGCTTAGGTCAATGTTATCTTGTCAGTCTTGTGCCTTCCAAAGATGTCTGCATAGGAGGCTATAGCTTGCCTGTGTTCATGTCTGACTTGGTCAGATGAGAGCTGTGTGGGCAAGCCACCCGTCCCCATAAAACCCTCAGCTGATTGCAGAAAGTAACAGTCATGTATCACTGTTGGCACTGTTCTCCTACTGGAACAGAAAGGATTTAGTGGTACTAATAAGCTTGTGTGTTTATAGGCTCTTGGTGCCCCTGTTGGCTCTGTAGTTGCTGGAGATAAAGATTTCATTTCAAGGTATTTGTGCATGTGATTAGTCTATATATGATACCATCTCCATTAAGTGATCATCTTCCTGAAATACCCTTTGAATCAGTCTTCAAATTAATTAAATTAAAGCTTTCCAACTGTTTAGTGGTTAATAGTCGTTCTTATATATTAGATACAACAGCTGAAACTTGGGAATCACCATCCTGCTTTTTCCCAAGTTGCAATCCATTTTGATCGTCTCTTGTGGCTTGTTAAATTAATGCCAAAAATTCATGACACTAACCCCTTTACGCAACCATATGCAGCAGGGTTGGCGTAGTGGTGAGAGCGCTCGCCTTCCACCAATGTGGCATGGGTTCGATCCCCGGACTCTGCGTCATACGTGGGCTGAGTTTGTTGGTTCTCTACTCTGCTCCAAGAGGTTTTTCTCCGGGTACTCTGGTTTTCCCCTCTCCCCAAAAACCAACATTTGATTTGATTTATTTAGAGTTGATTTGATTAAGTCTCCCCAATTAGTAGAGCATCTGTGCTTGGCAAAATAGATTTGAGACTTAAATAAAGTGATTATTATTATTATTATTATTAATTTTTTTTTTTTTTTTTGATCCTGAAGGCAAACACTATTTAGTCAAGGGCAGTGTCTGGCCTCTTGATACAAAGATGTCTGAGAATGAAAACATATCTTACTAAGGGCTATTAATAAGGAAAATTGTGCACATTAACCACACATTTTTCAGACATAACCTAAAGCAACAACAATTTTTTCAAAATTCTTAATAACAGTCTATAGTCACAATTTTCCAGGTTTTTTTGGATGAAATATCTTTGAAAAATGCATGTAATTGTATGGTTATGCCCGATTTTCTTTTGGGATTCCAGTAGCCCAAGGTTGCCAATTTTTTTTTATTGACTATTCCTGCACTAGCTATATATCACAAACTGTGTATGAAAAATACATTATTTTTGTATTTAATAGGAGGCACCTTGCCTAAAGAGTATTCCAAGGTGTGCAGAAACTACGGGATCTAGCAAAAAGAGGCACTTAACTCTATACAGTCCATTCTGGCTTGAATACACACATCTCAAAGTCAGAACATCATAACAGTGCCATACTATTATTAGCTAGTGGGACATAATTTTATTGCTGCATTTTTCCTCGAGGGGAATCTCAACTTTCTTCCAGTGAATAGTTTTAGCATCCTTCAGTTTTTACTCAACCATCGTAAGAGGAAAGGATGTCCCACCCTGTTCACACACTGTATTTCAGTGTCACTGTTGTGTTTACCTTTGTCAACCAGGTGCTGGCGACACAGGAAAGCTCTTGGGGGAGGCATGCGACAGGCTGGTGTGTTAGCTGCAGCTGGGATATATGCATTAGACAACATAGCACCAAAATTACACCAAGATCATGCTAATGCACAAATTCTGGCAAAAGGTTAGTACTCACTGTACTTAAGTTGTAAACCTCACACAACAAAGGAAATGTTATTGAACACTTGATGGTCAACCTTCCCAAGGAAAATTGTCAAAGATTTTACTACAATGCACAACTAATGTGCCCCTGGCATCTTTTCAACAGGAATTCATGACATGAAAGATCTTGGCTTGGAAGTTGATCTGAACAGTGTTAAAACAAACATGGTGTACTTCAACATCAATCACCACAAAGTCTCAGCTGATGAACTAGTGAAGCACATGCTAAAAGTCACAGACAATGGGCCATTGGAGACTAGGGTACCAGTGAGGATGTTAACTGTTGGGAAAAACCGCATAAGACTTGTTCTTCACCACCAAGTGACTGAGAACGATGTTTACACAGTGTTACAAAAGATGAGACTCATTTTGACCTCCTAGTTTACGGGACGAAGTTTACCATAGATACACAGATAGATACATGTATACAGTCCAACCTCGATTATTTGGACTTCTTGATTATCCTATCCTATTTGCTCTAGTCACAGAATTTTCATGAATATTAGCAAGGCACAATGAAGATCCCAGTAGAAACTAACATTATGGGTTATTTTGAAATCAGGTTATCAGGTTTAGGTTTTGGCAAAAATAACAGATTTGTTTCTTTTCAAAGAGCAAAACACTTCACACCAAACATTAAAGTGTGTGATGCAATACAATATTGCATTACACTCTGTTTGCTAATAGTTTTGTATTTTTCTCATTATGTTCATATTTTCAATTATCCTGACTCTCAATTAATCCAGACCATTTACTTGTCCCACCAAGTCCAGATAATCAAGGTTTCACTCTGTGGATAAAGCGTTTATTAAAAACAACATCTAGCAGTTGTTTCAAAACTTACAACATTTTAATAGGAATAATACACTATAGAATGAATTATACAAGGATAGTGGGTGCCTTCCATGAGAAGTTGTCATTTTGCATAAGTGGAGGAGTGAAAACAAATGTTATTTTTATTTAAATGAGTTGATAACGTCAATTGGCCACCACAAGCTCACATTTCTATTGCTGCCAGTTTTGGCATTAGAGAACTCACTCCACAAGTAGCCAAATTTATTATCCAATCAGGATGGGTTTTAGAATCATACTTTTAAGCCAATGATGTCCCAGTTTTTCATGAACATTGCAATCGAATTTCCCATTTATTAATTATTTTTACAACCAGGGCCTGATTGTTCGAAAGACAATTAACACTAACCCAGGATTTAGGAGTTAATAAGATGTTTTCATCTTGCTCAATGAGGTTTTGTAAAATAATGTTTTTCTTAAACAGTAACTACACTAGACTCAAAGTTCACTCTAACCAGGGAATAGCTTAATCGTGCTTTGAACAACTGGGCCCAGAACTACATTGTGTCCTTTTTCGTGTTTTTGTTCTACAAACAAATGAACCTTTTTTGGTAAGGTCAGGGTAAGATCCTGGGTAAGATCAGTCATTTCCCCAACTCCTGTACCTTTCAAATGAAGAATGATCCTCACAGTAACTGATGTGAATGCAATTAAGAAGCGTAAAAAAAATTCAGGACTTCAATGGGGTTGAAGTTGAAGTCCTGAATTTTTTTCAGGCTTCTTTTCGCAATTGCATAAATATTGTGTTCACAACTGCGAGCATCATAATTTCATTTGATTTCATTTCCACAGTTCATGATTCATTTCACATATCATTCACACTCTTATACCTCTCTCATGCATTGCCCAACCAACTCATTGACCAAGAGGAGTTTTTCATTAACCGCAGTCTTTCAATAATAACAATAATAATAACCCCGGCCAGACCAACACTCGTGGTCCTCAGATAATTGAGAAAGTGCTGCATTTGCCGTTTTTTTTTTTTTTGCTATGGTACAAACGGTTAAACTTTCTAGTATTCCCAGATAAGGATGATAAACCGTAGGCCCAGTCTTGCAACTCTTCATAATTGATTCTATGGGACATAAAAGAACCACTGACATAATAAAACTCTGGCAGTGACCACCCCTAGTGTCTGTCTTAATTTGATATTTACATTGCGGGGCACTCATAACTCAACTGCCACTTCATTAATAACATACATGCAAAAAATTCTCAATTCTGATTGGCTAAGACAAATGCAATTTTTATGCAGAAAAAAGGTAATTTAGTGCAAAAAAAGGAAATACAGTGCAAAAACATTCAAAACTGAGGATTCTGATTGGTTTATAAACAAAGGCACTGAAATTAAGCCAGTCAAATGCAGCCTCGGAATGAAGCAATACACTATTTTGCTAATGATCAGTTCCTGGTGAATTGTGGGTAGATCCAGTCCTTTGTGGGGGCACACGGTCATTTTAGGATGTAATTTGAAATTGTAATTTAGACAGTTTGCCCCCACAAAGGACTGGATCTACCCACAATTCACCAGGAACTGATCATTAGCAAAGTGGTGTATTCAGCTACTTCGATGAGCTGTGAGTGAAAACAATGGCTGCCGTTTTAGAGAGCAGGTTTTCTTCAGCAAGCACAACAACAGCTCTAAGAATGAGAACTGTGCAAAAAGCACTGCTGTTTGCTTGTTTGTTCGGGGAAAGTGATGTCTAGAGAAGGGAATTACCTACAAAATTGAAAATTATGAGCCATAAGCATGATGCTTTGCCCACGCGATACACGGCCACTTCCAAGGCAAAATAGTGCATATTTTGAATGCAAAAAAGGGTTTTCAGGAATTTTAAAGAGTTCTACACATTCAAGTCATTTTTTATACACGTTGAACTATTGAAAAGGGGGGAAAATGTTCGTGTCATAATTATGCACTTTAAGGTTGGCCCTGCAGGCAGAAGCTTATTTGCAGGACACAGAATAAAGACACTTCTAATCAGAACAAGCTGTTTATTATTCAGCAATGGTACATTTTGAGAAGAGGTGTCATCTGATCTTCTGATTAGCATCATTTCGAGAAAGGCCAAAACATGAAATAAAAAGAGGAAAAATAACATCAGACTGCTGCAAACATTAATTTTAACCAAACACTTGCGGGGCTGTTATTGGTGGTGGGAGCTAACTACCTTGGTGGGGAAATTGACTAAAGAAGGGCTGGCACACCTGTACTCACTAGTTCGAAAATGACTGAAAGGTGATGAGTACAATAAACTTTCTTTACTTTGTTTGGCTATTCACCTCAAGGAGTCACCTTCTTAATTGTATTATTGAATGGAATACATTAAGGTGATCTTAGCCACAAAACTGCGCTAAAACATCACAATAACCGATGTTACACTGTTTACTGGGAGGCAATTTAAACTATTTGAGTTGAGAGTCTGAGTTGTTTGGATTGGAGTTCAGGAATCAATGTTTTCATGAGTGTCACAACAGTGAATGTACAATGTAGGTGCATAGGACAATCAAGTGTAACCACCAGCTGTACTACAGGACTTTAAGTGGTCATGATCATGGCAGTTGCCATGGCCATTTTTAAGGCAACGGTGTCAAAAGGAATCCCAACAGGTCAAATTCCCACTGTTTCCACCAAAGCATTATACAGTGCAGGCCAGAATTAAGCGAACCAAAACATACGCGTAAAACCCGTCTGCTGCGGATGCGTATACGCGTCTAAAAATCTGCAGATGCGCGTCTAGTCAGACGCATTAGTATGTATGAGCTAGCTCATTGTTTTCCTATTGTTGCTATTTCATTGTTCTTTTGAATAGCCGGAGAAAAGCTTTTCAGATGGACAAAGTATGACTGCACTTGCCGACTTCATCGTAGAACCGGCTCAGGGCAAGAACAACTCCATGTCGCATTGTTCAGCGCATAAAAGAAGAAACTTTGAAATATCTTAAATTACAGCAAGCTTACTGCATTTTGCGAAATGAAACGAAACGAAACGAAACAAAGAAATAAAAAAATCCGTAGAATTTAAGATATCAAGCACTACAACAGTCCGATTTCTGTGTGTGACAAGCTAAGAGAGGAATAAAACACCGGAAGTGTAGAGTTTCTAAATTTAAAGATCTGTATTTTGCGAAACGAGCACTGCGTAGACCTTGAAGAGATTTAACTTGTTTGTTTATATTTGTAGACGCTTTTCTTATTTATTCCTTGCCGCAATGATGATTTCTGAGGATAAAACAGTGAGCTAGGAGGTCCGAGTTCCTCAAGACCTCTGCATTTTCACCGCGCGGGCAACGGTATTTAACTTAATGTTTGTCTCGTACGTTAAAGCGTTTCTTCTTTCAACGGCACACAGTTTTCAGTCGCAAAAAATATTCTTGCCATACTCGGTGCGTTGTGATAATTCAGATAATAAATTTTGCCTTCAAGGTAGAGTGTAGCCCAAATAGAACCGGAGATATTGTCTCAACGGCCAGCCGGGATGTTAAACTAAACAAAAGAATGTGTCATAACGCTTGTCGGCTCTCGTTTCAACTCGCGCAGTTTTCACTCACAAATAAATATCATTGCCACAGTTAGCGCGTCGTAATAATTTGGATCATAACTTTTGCTATCAAAGATAGAGTATTTTCCCGTTTTAAGCGTTATTGTAGCCCAAATAGAACCGGAGATATCATATTTTCATACTTGGCTCAACAACGTGAACGTGACTACAGCGGCCAGCCAGGGTGCTAAACTTAACACAAAAGAATGAGACACAACGCTTGCCGGCTCCTGTTTTAACTCACGCAGTTTTCACTCGCAAATAAATATCATTGCCACAGTTAACGCGTCGTAATAATTTGGATCATAACTTTTCCTATCAAACATGGAGTATTTTCCCGTTTTAAGCGTCTTTGTAGCCCAAATAGAACCAGATATATCATAATTACAACGGGACTACAGTGGCCAGCCAGTCTGCTGAACTTAAAACAAAAGAATGTGTCATCATACCGCTTGCCGGCTCTTGTTTTGAACTTCCCGTCAACTGCGCTCAGGACGACTCTGTTATATTTCACCTCAGAACAAAAGCAACGTCTGGAAAGAACTTCGCAGTTCAACTGTTGCGGCATTTTTTTCAGCCGCATGAACTGAAAAACTGCAATGTGAGGGGAGTCGGAAATAAAGAGGCCCTTAACCCAGACAAAATTAGTAAGATTAGAGAACTTGTTTTTCGTTACTTCCCAACATCCGTAAGCCAACAAGAAAATTTGTGGCGGGATTGCCGTAAAGCTATAGACTCCTATTTACGCAACAAGAAAGAAGACACCCGCAATGATTAGACTTTATTAGATTTATTTGGTTGTAAGAGGAAAAACAAAACAAAGTACGCCAGTCGTTAACTTTTTTTACGCAGAGAAAAGTGTAATTTAGAATAATTTTACCGTGTGTATATTGTTAAATAAATCAGTTTAGAAGTGTTGACTTTCAATACGTGTGGTTTTCAATCGTGTTTGGCGGGTGGTTACCGAGATAAGGCGAGATAACCCGTTACTCATTACGTTGGATATCTGTTCAGCATCGATTGTTTTTCATCGCACGGTTCACAAAATTTCGATTCAAAGTGATTTACCCTTCAAAAGACCCTCAAAACCTATTTTGGTCTCCGTGGTAAACATTTCTTGCACTTGCAGAGATCATGTTACTATGCAAATTACTGTACAGAAATCTACACGCTTAACATTCATCTCTTTAACAAGTTCTTGCACCATTATCGTTGACCATCGTTTTTGAATGCGAGTCTTGCTCAGTTATTTTAATTTTAGGCTCAAAATGTTTCCAGGAAAGGAGTTTCAAATGTCTCAACAAGCCGTTTCGCAAGTTCACTTCTTTGAGAATGACCATGACACGCAAGTCAGACTTCTTATCTGCACCATCTGCGAAGTGAGCGACGGTGTTCTGAAATACGATAGCTTTCGACATGAAATTTTGTGACGACTGAGATACTAGGAGGTTTCAACTGCTATTCAAGTTAGAAACAGAGAGGTTCCTTTTTTCGAACGAGTTGTTTTCGATTAATTATCTTTATGTTTTCCTCTACATGCGCGGAATATTCAATACCGGTTAGGAGCCAATATTTACGAAGCGGATAAGATTCAAAATATGATAGCTGTCACTGGCTGGTTTCACAAAATGCAAATTTTGTGTTTGTCGGCAACCTGGTGAATTCTTTTGTTTTATTTGACAATACCACACAAAGAGAAATTACGACGATGAATAACAATGGCAAATACGCGCACATATAGACGAGTCTAAAAAGACGTGCATACGCATTTTTGCTGCGTATAAAACGCGTATGCGTAGTTCGCTTAATTCTGGCCTGCACTGTAAATCTTCCACTGATTTATTGGGTCATGTAGCTGACCTTGATGGCCTTTTGACCTGAGACCCCCATCTTATCTGGAACACTAAACTTACATAATCACCAACTCACCTAATCTTCATCCTCTTCCTCACCATCTGAGCCGCCTCCCTGGCCCTTCCTCATGTTCTTTCTCTTCACACGACCTGGACGACCTCCACCATAGGGTGAATTCAGAGAGAAATCAATGTGCTTTTGGGAGTCCAGCCTCACAACGTATGATGGGACATTGACGAGCTGCTTACGTACACTAATGAAAAGAAGGTTCAACAATTGAGAAAACCTTAAGGTTTATAAACAAGAGGAAAAAACAGAATCACTTCAACATGACAGTTATTAAACTGTGAATTCTCAGTATTGAACTGGATCTAGCACTTGATTTCCCTGTTTACAGTCTTTCCCATAAAACCATGAACACCAGAAAAAAATTCTGGAATGTTTATTGTTTCACAACCAATCAGAAGCAACATGAAACCACAACCTAACTACCATTACTGTTTGCGGTTTAGTTTTCTCACATGTGATTGGCTTTTTACTTGAAACACAATAACATTCCATAGATATTTCTGGTGTTCATGGTTTTACAGGAAAGACTGTAAGTCTCGTGTGCATGCTGGTACCAGCTCATTATGGAGAATATGAATTACAGTGAAGTGCAGAAATAAGCGACCCAAAATACGCGTGTCACACGCGTCTACCCAAATCGCGCATATACATCTGCGTATTTGACAGGTGCATCAAACGTGCACATACACCAATGCTCATCAGTATGTTATGAAGCGGTCACACCGCCGATTTGGATCGCGTGTTCTTGGTTTTCATCTTTGCACGATGAGGTCAATAAAGTGAGGGAGCAGGTTAAGTGCACTTTCTTTTGATGGGAAAATGTATGAACAGTGTTTGTTGATGCAGTGAATTCGCAAGCTCATTGTTCTAGAATGGTGTTACGAAAACAATCGTCAGCTGGTATGGCACAGTTTCACAAATTTTGAACTACAGTACCGCCCAAAAGTAAGTTGCCACCCTCGCTTGTGACGCGAATCGCGTCGCGCGCTACGCGATTCGCGTCGCGCGCTACGTGATTCGCGTCGCGCGCTACGCGAATCGCGTCGCGCGCGATGTTGTAGAAACTGTAAGTAAATTGGCTTGAAGCTCTCGCGCGATTTAAGATGCCCATTGTAAAGTAACAATAGCCGATTTCAATAGTCGATTTCCGGTGTTCGCAAAAGACCGCTAAGAAGAAATGAAAATGTGTGATCGATAGATCGCCGGAGAAGGGCAGCGCGTGCTAAGCTTCGAAATTTTGTGTCAAACCGTTTTTGCGGCGAAAGTTCGCTAGGTTGAGATCGACATGATTAACTTAAGAAAACTATATACACAGTATGATGCACAGGAACATGGTTTTCCGCTTTCGGTCTTTCGACGTGGAGACAGAGGAATTCTACGGCAGTGAGCGCGGCTACCGTCTAATTAATTCGCTTCCCTCGAATTCAAGCTTCTTCCTAAACTGAACATGAAACCGCCGATAATTTCGGCTCGTTCGTGACTGATGCTTAACTTTTGTTTAGCTTTCTATTCATTTGATTCTTGATAACTTTAGTTAGCCGTTCGAAAATTGAAAATGTTTACACACTTGGAATGTTTCTTTTCGTATGCGTGGTTTCGACGGAGCGAGTGTTTTGCGAGTGTCTTTATCGAGGGTACTCTAAGCTTAATGCGGATTATTACCAAACGCAAATAGGTATATGGTAATATTCGTTTGTGTACCTCAAAACAAACAGTTGGCACGGCGATTGAGGGTAAACGAGCTGGGAGATAAGCTGTTCGTTCTTTTCGATTGATCGATAGACCGCACGTCCGATGCTTCCTTCAGTAACTCTTTTACGCGGACAAACTCTACTGTAGCGCAACTTTACAAAGATATGCCCAGGAAAATGTTTTTAGGTCTTTCGAAGTAGAAAACATACAATTGAGTGCCGGTGTGTTGAATAACAAACTTTTCCATTGCCAGATGAATCTCAAATTCCGCAACATAAGATCGAGCCGTGAGATAAGCTTATCGTTCTCTTCATCGATCAATCAACCAAAGTAAGCTCAGCACGTGCGAGGCTTCCGAACTACCGTACTCTTCAGCAAATCTTTTTACGCGGACACACTCTCCTGGAGCACAACCTTAGTAAGATATGCCCAGGAAAATGTTTTTCGGTCTTGCAAACTTGAAAATATACGAATGAGTGCCGGCGTGTCGAATAAACATTTCACACACGCTTAAGTCTTAATTAACGGCTCAAACTTCATCAGCCAGATGAACTTCCAATTTCTACATGATAAGATTATTCGTTCAAAAAGAAGAAAATGAAATAAAGTCCATTCTGCTTCGGGTTTTCCACGGCTTCTCAAACGAGTAATGATTAACGAGTGTTGTGCCATGTTTACTGAGTGGAAGGTTTCAGGTTACACAGCCAGTAGTTTTTGCGGTTTTATGCAAATTTTAGCCTGCATCGCTTTGTGAACTGAAAGCAAAATACAGCAAGCAGTCGCCAATGGCCATTTGCTTGTGGCGAACTAGCACTTAATTTTCCTAACGAATTCAGAAAACACGACCACATATCATATTGAAAACAGAACCGATAAAAGTTGTCATTTCAGCGCTAGCGGGAGCAAGGAACACCCGAGGAACAGTAACCATTCGCAATCGATCTTCGTCGGTTGAACTCCATGATGCTGTCTGTATTTTCATAGAAGGGAACGACATGTATTCGATTGAAACAATAGCTGCATTCGTAAAGCGCTACGCGAAATTAATTGATTTCGCGTTGTAAAATCATCCGAAATTTATGCCAAAAATTTTCGCTTCAGTGAGTCTCGCGCTACGCGAATCGCGTAGCGCGCGACGCAATTCGCGTCGCGCAGGAAACGCGACGCGACTGGCAACTTACTTTTGGGCGGTACTGTAGGAACCGTGTCACATTCCAAAAAAACTAAAATTGCAAAATAAATGTAGCGAATTGTGACAGCAGTGTTGTTACGAAACCATGTCAACAATGTTTATAATTTGCAGTCAAACTTCCGACTTGGCAGTTCATCAAAAAAGCTGGTCGAACCCATCGGTATTCAGTGGCGGTGAAAGCTCGAGGCAAGTGGAATATTTAATAAAAACAAGACACTGGCAATAAAACAGCAATTAAATAATTATTGTAGTTGTAATCGCAGTTTCTTCGGTTGTTTTTTCAAGAAGTTTATCTTTTTCCGTTTTCGCAGTAATGAGCGAAGTAAATAAGATCCACTGAAGATGATCAAGAAAGAAAAGTTGATTTCCACAGCAAATCATCAAGACACAGTGATCTCTTCATCGAATGTTCCGGCGTTTTGAGGCTGGATTTTAAATACAATGTATTCAATTTTGTTGTGTGATGGTAACTTGTCTTTTGTTTTGTGGAACAATGAACCACAAAGCAAAGGTATGAGCCTGAATAACAAAAGTAAACATGCGCATCAAATATGCATGTTGACACATGCATTTCAAGATGCCTATACACAAAAAACGTGCATGCCCTTTGCGTGTGCGTAGGACGCTTATTTCTGCACTGCACTGTAAGTATATTATGACTGCCACTAGACTTTTCAAGTGAGTAACTCTTATTATTGATGACTTTTTTCAAGCTCATCATAATTATTTTCGACAAGCAGTGTTGGTTAACTTACACACAAAGACACCAAATAGTATGCAATAGCAAATTTGCTTAGTTGTGAAGTTGCAATTTGTTTGCTTGTGTCCACTATTTAAGAGTGTTCTTCAAATCAAAAAGCCTGTTAGAAATTCCATTTATTTCATTATGTAGACATGCAAATGACACGAGGTATTGGGAGCTGTGCAAACATATTAGGGATTCATGAATCACACTGAACAACCTTATTTCCTCTTTACAATGGTAGCAGATAAGCAATGTTGCCATTTATGAAAGGAATCCTCTGGGAAATTTACAAATTAAAGTAATCTTGCAGCTGGTGCAACAATTTGTTTACTATTGTTGCAAATTCAAAGCAAAATGCCTCTACACTCCCAGTCTCCCATTCGATCTTTTCGCTAAGGAAAAATAGAAAAGCCTTAATTGGAGGAGACAGTTTAACTACAGTTGCAGTTATCACTGATGTATTCATAATACACAGTTTCCTGTTCCACTGTGTAAAGTCTTCAAATTCAGTCAACCCCAGTGACTCAACTGAGCTATATCAGGGGCACCCAACCACAAGTTTTCGTAGATATCTGTTTGGTGGAGGGTAATTCGCCTTAGGCTTTCGGCATCAGTTAAAGAGTGTACTCGGATTTTTGTAACTGAAACACAACCTAAAAGATTCTCAATGGGGAAATCATAGTCCCTGACGTGTCCGGAAGTGTCATAACATATTTGCTGTATTTGGCAGTCATAAACATCACCTAGCATTTTCTGAAAGAAAATAGTTCTCTAGAAAGACCTAGAAAGTTTGTGGAAAGTTCAATTCAGCTAGCATTTTCTCAAAGTAAGATTTTGTTTCCTAACATTTTCAGGAAATTAAAGTTTCACCTAAGGAATCCAAACAGATCAAATTCTTCTAGCTAACGAAAACATCACTTTAAACAGACTTCAAACACCATAACATATTTAAAAATGCCTTTCTACAGCTTTTGGTTGACTTGGCTCGGTGGGTGCCCCTGCTAGATTCTGTTATTAAAGTAAAATACCCAAGTTTGCAAGTCATATCTTTTAAAATTGCAAAGTTATAACTTCACAAAGTCGGGAAATTTTACAGATGTTTGTATGCTCAGGAACACAAACAGTATACAAATGTCTGTAAAATTTCCCAACTTAGTAGAAACATACTTTCACCATTTTGTAAGATGTCAATAACAACAACTTTATTTAACCACGGGGTCCTCTAAAGAGTGCTCTCCCAAGGAGCTGTGCAATCTCACTCTCAAACTGGGCCATTTTGCTAATTTATAGGTGCTCTTTCTAGCAGTCTAGATAAAATTTCGCTACCTGGTCAAAATCAAAAGTTGAAAAAAAAATCGTGGGAAGGTCTGTTAGGAAACCCCTGTCAAGGACATGATTCAAAGAATCTCAGTAAGGTTATTTCAGCTACCATTGACAAACGATAACTCTCTTCTTGATTTTATCTGTTCGAATAAATTACTGACTGTTCCTTTCGAATGGTTTCTGCTAGTGTAAGCTCTTTCATAAAGTATATCGCTTACCGAATGTGCCTTTGACGGATCAACACTCGAGCATGGTGGATGCTCTTGGCCAAACCAAGCTTGAAAACTTGAGTTTGAAGGCGCCTCTCCAAGAAATCTTCGATACGAAGACCCAACACGTAATCGAGCTTCATTCGGCTTTCGTCGAGCACTCCAATACGGACAAGACGTCGCAAAAGAGCGTTGCCTTCGAACAACCTTCTCGGGTCTTTCTCTTCGAGGGTGAGCAACTCTCGGGCAGCCTTACGAATCTTGGCCAGGGTGTACTTTACACGCCACACTTCACGCTTGTTACGGAGCCCATACTCTCCAATAATCTTTAACTCTTGATTTAGGCGCTCTTTCTCGAAGGGACGCCTAGGAGTCGTGTAGGTTTTACTACACACAATCTTCGGCATCTTGCTCAAGACAAAATGGCGATGAAAAGGAAAGAGAAACGCGGCCGCAAAGCATTTCACCACGTGGAGCGGTAATTAGGTATTTCCCATAGTCCCCTCTAAATCTTCTGCGGTATACTCGGTACCAGTTCCTTCCATGTGGCTTGAAATGCACGTAATTTTCGCTGGATTTTATGGCTCTTTTATTTTCCCGAAGTTTGCAAAGTTTTAGCACACATTTCAGTCAGAGGGAAATATGGACGATGTGTGGGTTCAGTCGATCAAGGCTATAAAAGCCCCCTTTGAACAGTAGCCAAAATAATAATCGTCGCGCTGGCCCTCGTTTCGAAGCAGAGGCAAAATGCCACAAGGAAATGACATGTCGAGCAATATATTTGTTGAGAACAATTCCACACCAACAGGTGGCGATCAATGTAAACAGTAGCTGCTGATAAGCTTTTTATGTGAAAAATATTTACTAAAAACAACAACTCTAATTCTCCGGCGTGCTTGGAAATGTATGATAGCATATTACAGAGACTTTGAGATCCTGTCGCCTGGTTACAGTCGAAATGCGGGAAGTTGAAGGAAGCGATGTCTGTCCATGTTTGTCGAGCGAAAACGCTGAGACCAGTTCGAAATCTGGTGGTCGTTATCATTGTTTTATTGGCGTATTTCATTGGGAAAGGTAAGAGAAAATTGGAAAACTCCAGTGCGTTTAACCCACATACTAATTGCGTGGGGCAATCGTCAATTTTGTAGCCATATCTGTACAACTGAGCCTTATGTCATTACATGCCAGACTGACAAATTCTAGGCTCTGAGACATACCCTTGTTAAACATTAAAAACAATCACTGATTAAGTCACATGCGTTGGAAACAACATTGCGCAACAACTAGTAGTATTTATATCATCCGTTTGTAGTTTTCCTAGTTTAGTTTTTAGGGTAGATTTTTATTGAGTGTATAGGTGACTAGAATGTAACAAAAGATACGAAGTTTTATCTTTTGGCAATATTATTATTATTATTATTATTATTATTATTGTTGTTGTTGTTGTTGTTGTTGTTGTTATTATTATTATTATTATTATTATTATTATTACAACTTTATTTCTAAGCAACCGAAAAAATTGTTCCTGAGCGAGGGATGTGAAATGGAGGCGTTTACCTCGGTGTAAAAACCTGGGCGAGGTTTGCTTTGTTTTATGAGGTAGTTTTTTGCTGTGCACTATTGTTCAGAATGTTTGTTTTCTTTGCTTAACGTCATTCGTGAGTTTCACAGGTTTTTATACCGAGGTAAAACCGAAATGATGTGCATGATAGTGATGAGGTAGCCTTTACGATGTCGAGCAAAGCAATTGAAATTTACTATAGTTCTAGCGAACCATTCTTTCTAGGCTTACCAAAATTAAACTGCGCTACCTGTCCAAGAGGCCAAACTCTTAGACGCACTAGAAATCTGGGCCCGTTTGTTCGAAAGCAGATTTATTTCACACTAATCCAAGATTAAAAATCAACCGAGGAGTTTATTTCTCTATCCATAAACGTTGTTCAAAGTTGATATTCCGCAAAATTTTAGATCTAGATAAGAGGACGTCAATCCTGAAAAGCAAAAATAAGCAAAAGAAACTTGCATCCAAAAGCAAAAAAGTGCGACAAAAGTTTACGCTAATCCTGGATTAAGATATTCTGCTTTCGAACAGCAGGGCCCTGGAGGCGCTAGCGATTATCATAAGTGTTTGCCAAGAAAAGTTTATGCTGCTCGAGCCTCAAGGAATGAAATAATATAACGACAAATGTTACAAAAAAAACTGCGTTACATAAGCAATGATCGCGCAGTAGGAAACCACTGATCCTAACTGAGGTGTTTGAATTGCCAGTAGCAGGAGCCCATACGAGCGTACAACTCACATATGTCACGCCATTTTTACAGACTGATCTATTTTTTAGACTATCTTTTCCACAGAAAAAAGGGCAACGAGGACGGCAATGGCAACGAGAGCGCGACAAAACAATAGATTTAATGAGCGAAAACAAAGGCTCTGTACGTCCAGATACTTAAGGCACGTGCAGTGATTTGTGATTGGTCATCGGGGCTTCTGCGGGAGTTTGGTATTGGCGGGAATTCAATCTAAAAATAATAAATTGGTCTGTGAAAACGCCGTGAAGGAGATATAGGGCAGTTGTACGCTCCTAGGGATGGGCTCCTGCCCGTCTTCTATCCACTTATGCGGATGCGGCTGAACTCAGAATAATGACTTTCACCAGTCATTGCTGATTAAATGCTCTTTTAGTGCAGCACGTTTTAAAGCCACTTGTGTCTGTATGTGTGTTGTTTTCAATAGGCTTCCTCTCACTATTGAGAAGCTGTCAAATACGTAGTCAAGCCGACCCTGTCTGTCTACGAAATGAGTTCTCGGACATAGTGCTTGTGATAGTGTACAACTATCCTTTCTACTCGAGCATCCCAACCCTCACTACACTGTACAAGAATGCGTTTCCCTCCATGATGCTTTGTGGACCGAATAAAGACAAAAACAACGCAGTCGACGCTCTTTACATTCACAAAGGATACTTTGCCTACATGTGCATGGCACGTGCAATGGAGAAGCATCCAGGGTACTCGGGATATTTGCTTATCAACGATGACGTAGTGCTCAATTATTGGAACTTAGTTGACTTGAAACGGGATAAAATATGGGAAGGGCCGAAGGAACCGATACCCTTTACGAACCACAGTCTTCCAGAAAAATGGTACTGGTGGAACAGCACTTGGGGCATGAAAACATGCCAAAAGGCTTTTAACGAAATCTGGGCCATGCAAGAATTGAATCCGGATGAGTGGCTGCCAGAAATGATGGGTGAACATAAAGCCGAACAAATGCGTCCAGAAATTGTGGTATGGGACGTGGAAACTGCAGTGAGACGTTTGCTTAAGAACGGAAATGGGACACTGTATTGTTATCATGGCCGCTCGGATGTGTTTTACATTCCCAGAAAATTTGCGGATGGATTTAAAACATTGTCTTACATTTTCTACAAGCACGGGTCCTTCTTAGAGATCGCCGTACCCACGATATGCCGCATGCTTGACGTTGTAGATCATTTTGAGTATATCCCCGGGGTATATTTACCTGGGAGGTCTGGGGAACCTCCCGTGAGAAAGGCGAAGCACTTTTGGGAAGTCTACGACAAGAAACTTGCTTTTATTCATCCTTTAAAACTTAATTACACGGGTGATGGTGCTTTGAATTCCATCTTACTTAGGAACTGGATCATCGAGTATAGTAACGCACTGAGTTTATGTGACAGGAACTAAATTGAGTGTGAAATAAGAGTTTCACCTCTACCGCCAAACCCCGTATCGTTGCCAATCTTCTGACTTTCCAAAAATGCCTTTC
>JAEMWC010000033.1:510000-517500 GCA_016490735.1 Pachyseris speciosa | reverse complement strand
AAGCAGAGTTCGAGTGACGCACTCCACTGAGTACACAGGCTACGTCATGACTATTCACCAGTGACCCAGGTTCTTGTCTAGAATTTTAGTGAGAAAGGCCCAACTTTAAGCGCATTTTAAAATAAGTTCCTGCTACTTTTAGTAAATTAATTTCGTTTCAAAATATTTCTTAAAACACCTATTTTCATATTGGAGAAAAAAAGCTGGCTTTGAAATTTCGGTTCATGTGCACTTTAAGAGTCTTACCTATGACGAAGCACGAACAGAAGATGGATTTCTATAAAAATGAGACCTCACTTGCACAGCCCCTGTGACTTTTGAGTTGGCGGGAACTGAGAGAAAGAGAAATTTTAATCAAGACATCGCGGTGTAAAAAAGATCGAGAGGCACTAAATCCGGGGGTTAGGCGAAAGGAAAGTGGGAATTCACCCCCTCCCTCCGCCCACTTTACTACGGCTATTGAATTAGTCTTCTCTCCAGGGAAAACATTAACTCTGGTTACTGACATCATTTCACGGAGGAGCCCAGGGAAAAGATTCAGGCGCAGAGTGCTTGCAGCCCTTTTCTGTAGTGAGGAGCTCACACCAATAGCTTATAGCGCGGCGAGACTGGTGAAACCTGAAGTGAATGCGCTGAGGGGAGACTGAGAGAGAACCTTTTCCTTGTGCCTCTCTCCAGGCTCTTTTCGCTTTTTTCTCCTCGCTCCAGTCTCACCGCACTGTTACTCACTGCGCTATAGATACTTGCTCATCAACTCAGTATCCAAAAAGCAGAAAGAGGGACTGTAAGCAGTCTAATTCAGGTTTCTCATGGCGCACACTGGACAACTTTCTTCTTAAGGTTGTAAGACAACTGCTTAGTCCTTGCATCTGCAGTTGGCGCACAAGGATCAAGAGACCATCAAACGGCTGGTTCGGTACGATAACCGAATTTTAATGTAAATTTTTTGCGTGAATAGGTGAATCTTAACAAGTACACGCTCACATAAAATATCTCAGCTCATAGTAACCAGAATTTATTGGTTTAAATCAAAGTGAAGACCTTACATTGGAATAGTCTACTTCACATCATGGAAACTCATACTTTACAAGGAAGTTTAAAACAATTTTTCGTTATAAAAATGTTTTCTTTCTGTGGCATATTAACGATAATTTCAGCAGCCAATGTGTCAGCAAGCTATGCCCATGTCGTGTCCTCATATTGAGCCCACTTTTAATCACACTGTAAATGACAATTAAAGCTAAAAACATTTTACGTTTGTGCTGGCCTGGCTTAGCTCGTGAGCAAGGCTCCTGCAGCATTAATTGACTCCTGCTGTAAAGTAACATCTCGTTGTTCTAGCTTGTTTTCCTCATCATCATCACCACCATAACCATTATAATCATCATAAGCATCACTGTCATAATTATCAGCCACCACTACTAATGAGTAATTTTCATCAAATAATGTTTTAAATCCATCAACATAATATTATTTCTGAAATCATTATCATCACTATCACTATCATCATCATCATCATCACCATCATCATTGTCAAAGAAGACTTCCTGGTGCATGTACGTGCTGGATAAATCCAGTATCATAAAAAGCCTGATGGTAACTAAGCTAGGACAACTTCTGAGCTTTGTCAAACAGTGCAGCCGCTACTTTTTCAATCCTTTTTCTGTATTCCAAATTTTTGTAATTGCACTTTGGTACCCCATCAATGCCATACAAAATACCCCACCAGGCTCCCGCGATTACTCCTGTGCTGTCACTGTCACCACCATGAAACATGGCTCGATTACAAAGCTCTTCCCAGGATGCACCTGCTCCAAGAAGGGCATCATATGCAATCATTGGCGCATCATGGCCACTGGCCCCAGCCCATCCCTGCTTATAGCTCAATGATTTATAAAAGACATCACGATCTTTGATGGAATAAGCTTCTGGAAACAGAGGGTCGGTGTTGCCATGGAGAATTCCCCTTGTAGTGAGATATGCAGTCCAGGATTCTGTGAAGTAAGACCAGTGTTCTTCATTTTCCTTTACATCACGGCCAGTCTCTTTGATATAACTCAGAGCTTTGGGGAGGGTGGACAAGAGAGCTGCACCCCACTCCCTGACAGGTCGGTCTTGGACGGCAAATGAAGTTAGCAGAGCAGATGCCAGGGCACCTAGGTAACCTGGCAAAAATCAAATAATGGTTGAAAGAAATTCATGTTTTGATTTATCTTGTTCTCGCTAGATAACAGTTTGGAGATGTCACTAATAAAAGGTTAAAATGGTTGTTGTCAGTTGTTGTTGTTAATGAAACTACCGGTAAGTTTGTTAAATCACAGTGGAGTCAGTTTTCACTCAAGCTGCTTATAGACCACAAGCAGTAGCAGTAGTGGAGACTTGCCTTGATACAAATCAGGCCTCATTTCCTAATATCAGGCCTTCTTATACTTCTTATGCTTGAACATGTAAAAATGAGCCCCTTTGATCGGGAGATTGGGTGACACTCCCAGCGCTTTCAAGCTTAAAATTAATATTTTGATTTCTTTTTTTTTTTTGGAGCCACAAAGAGACTCTAAAGCCCTTGTAAGCCACTTTCTAACTGAGTTAAAAATTCTGTACTAAGAGGGACTTGCAAAATATTAAGTTAGGAATTGGCACTGGAAGACACTAGGACACATGCATTACAGTCTGCAGGCACAAGACGTTTTAACTACCTTTTATAAAGTGTAATGCCTGGAGATTTTACACACCCAAGGGGGCTCGAGAGCTCACCAATTTCAACAGGTAATGCAAGACATCAAATCTTATGCTTTCTTTTAAACTGCTAAGTCATGTGAGAGACATAAAATTATGAGACACACAGACCTGTGATTTTCAAAAATCACTCGGCAGCCTTTCTTTATGACCACTCAGTGCAAATGCCATTGAAAATGATCAACAAAAATTATCAAGAGCCTACCTGTTGGGTGGTTGTGTGTCATTCGTCCACTCTCAATACTAACAGCAATCAGATCATCAAGCTTCTCTGGGGAATTATACAACATGCCAATGCACATTGACCTCATAGCTGCACCGCACCCACCCCCACGGGGATTGAATGGTACCGCATATCCTTCTGGATGGCCAGGCCGCAGCTTGGAACAATTTGACATTGTAGTGTTGCCTGGTGCTCGTCCAATCATGTCTCTCTATTAAAAAACCAATTTTTAACAAAAAAGAATATTATCCTTCACGAACATTCTACATAGCATATAATTATTAATTTTAAAATAGTCCGGATGTACCTTAATTCTGAAATACAAATGTAAGCCTCCCATAATCAACATCTGCAAGCAAGTTTCTTTTTTGTTAAATTCCATTCTTTTATCTTGGGGTTTTTACTCTACACTCTATAAGCAATTTGGCAGTAGTCATGGAAGGAAAGACAACAAGAGCCTACAGGTTGCTAGCCCACCAGTGTAGTTCAAGTTGATCGCAATTCAGTTTTGAGCTAACATTTCTCTTGAAGAGGCTTTTAGTTAGCGTGACAGATGATGTGTGACTCCTACGTTTTAGACCCTTTTCTGTGAGACTGAACTGTAATGACCCCACAAGCTTCTAGCATAAATATCATCGTGTTTAAATAAAGGCTATCTATCTGTCTACATGTAGGTCTGTCTGTCTGTCTGTCTGTGTAAAGGGGGATAAGATTACAAAGTGTATTGTTTCAAAGCCATGTGAAATGTACAATACATGTAAATAAATAAATAAATAAATAAATAAATAAATAAATAAATAAATAATTATGCATTTATATAGCGCCATCCTCCATTAATTGTCCATGGCGCTTTACAATACTCTTAAAACCCTAAAGATTAGAATTCTAAGAATTAAATGCGCTATATAATACAATAAGGTTACAAATGAAAAGTAAAAACTACAAATAAAAACTGCAAATCAAAGGCACGCTTAAAAAGATAAGTCTTAAGATTAGCCTTAAAAACTGCCTCTGACACTTGTATATGTGTACTTGTAAATCATTCCAAAGTGTATTTCCTAGAAAGATCTTTGTTTGTCACAGGGTAAATTCCACTAAAATTGAGACCTAACCACAGACTACAAATGGTAAGGAATGAATGAACTGGCTTTAACTGACAAACAGCGACTATGCTTACCATACTTTCTTTGTACATGGAGGCAATTTCGCTGAAGAGCTTCTCGCGTGTCTCCCAGGATGAAACCAGAGCCTCTGCAGTAGCCAGGTGTAAAACAGTGTCATCACTTACAATCCACCCTTTAATGTCAATGTTCTGAAGACCACCAAGCTCACGTAATTCACTGTGGATAGCTGGTCCAGAATGACAAAATTCCCAGCTGCCATTCCTGTATCCCAAGGCATCGCCAACAGCACTTAAAAGCATACAGGCTTTAAAACGATCCTTAGACAGGGGCATTTTCAAATGGCAAAATGGCTGATGTAGTGTATACGTGAGACTCAGGATGGCTTTGGTACACCTAACACTACTAGAAAATAAAAGTTTTTATTATAAAGGTCACTAAAACGGTTCTTATTTCTATAGCACTGCATAATTACCGGTATTAACAACAGCAATAACAACAACAACTTTATTAATTTCGAACTTAAATATTACAAAATCCTTGAGCCTGCAGGAGCTTTATAGTAGTTATTCGCGGTGGGATCAAGAGAAAAAAAAAGAATAAATACAAAAGTTTTCGTCCTAGACATCTATAGACAAGTTACTCTAGTGTTTAGAATAGTCACATCAAATATAAATGCAATATTGTAAAAGATGACAAGTGGAATAATTTGGGATACTTCAGTCAAGAATATAGTCAGCCTCAGTTTCAAGGATTTTAATTATTATTGAAACTTATTGATTCTGGAAAACTGTATTGTTACCCTCAATTCAGTTTCAGTTTCCAGCTGCATGGTTTCCAATAACCCAAGTGCAAATGTCTGACTTTGCCCGGCAATTATAAACCAGGCAATCACAACGTACAATACCTTCTTAAGGTTTCAATGAGGGCCACTAATTTGTTGCTTAAACCCGAGTTCATTGGGCCATCCCATGCATGATGAGCAGATTACATATTCACTGACATAAAGAATCTCCTTAACAATCAAGACATTTATTATTATACCATGCCATAGAAAAATACACAGCCAATCAGAATGCAGGAAAGCCATGGTATATTTGTCAGTATTCTTCCAAACCTTCCCATCATGCACCACATTGACTGAGCAGGGCTATGAACTTTTTTGACATGGTATAAAATTAAAAGTTAAGCTTGTGATATACCAAGCTTAAGCTTGTGATATACCACATGTATTTCTTTGCACATACAAACTCACATGAAGAAATACAAAGTAACTCATGCAATTTCCATGGTATACCACTCGAATTAAGCAATTTCAAAGTGACTCATGCAATATACCATGGTATACCACTTGAATTAAGCAAGTGACTAGTACGTATATTAGTTGATGAACAACATGTACATTCATTCAGAGTTGTCTTATTTCACATGTGATTGCCTTAAAACTCCCAACAGCACAACAAGTCATGCATGGCGTTTTAACAGTCAAAAAACATCACCAAGGACTTAAAATCACTTGTAACCTCAAGAATCTCATCCTTTGACTTTCTATTCACAAGGACTCCTGCTCCACTTCCAGGAACATACTATACATCTGCTTTATCTGTTATTTTTATACCGGCAACAAAACCTCAGAATTACCAGGTAAGATCAGGGTGACTTCTGCATGTACCGGAGAATATGTAGACACTGGTCAGCACATTGTGTTAAGCCCGCCGCACACGTGAGTAAACAGCTGAGCAAAATGCCCCACGAGGCAGTTTGCTCAACCGTTTCTTCAAGTGTGCAGCGAAATTTTGGTGAGAAATTCGCCTCACAAGGCCGTGAGGAAAATATCAAACATGTTTGATATTTTTTGCCTTGCGAGGCAAATTCCTCATCGTTTGCAGCAATTTTGAGAATCTGGCTGAGCCCAATTAATTGATCATCCAATAAAATTACATAGCCTACTCAAGTGACTTCAGAGCTTGGAGTTCAAGATGGTGACAGAGATGGAAAAGGTGGCTCTTCTAGTTGTTCTTTTACTTCGACAAATCCGTCGTAGGAGGGCGGCTGGCTGCACAAAGACATGGGCGAGAAAATGGATAGCAACAAGGAGCATATCCTAATCTTCTACAGGAATTGCATGTGGAAGACCCTAAAGCTTTCCGTCAATTTCATCCACTGGATAGAGAATGCTTTGCAAAAGTTCTGGCTATGGTTGTGCCTTTAATAACCAAGCGGGACACATGCATGCGAAGAAGTCCCCCCCGCCCCCAGGCAAGAAACTTTCAATAACCTTAAGGTTTCTCGCTACAGGTACATAATGAATAGATATGTAAAATTCTGTCATTTTCTCGCCCATGTCTTTGTGCGGCCAGCTGTCCATAATCTAGTTAAACAAGGAAAGAAGGAGTGAGAATGTTCTCAAATTTTCTCAACTGAATGCACTGAAAGATGTGTAAACAAGAGAATCAATATTGGACAACAACCCGTAGAATCACCAGGCTGATTAAGAAATTCGTGTTTTTAACAACCCGCCATTGCCCCCAGAAAGAAAAAATGTTGAGATTTGCCTCGAAATCTCCATCTCCTGGAATAATTATACACGTAAAAGTTGCCTGTATTGAAATGAAAATATACGGAAAAGTGACGTAAAGACCTCTTAAACGACTCGTAAACTACCACGAGAAAATTAGGAACGATAAGCATCTAACTGATAACAATTTTACTCACTTTCTGCAAGTCGTGCTATCATTGCATCGGTGAATTTTCAAGTGTTTCTGCGAATTACCAGCTCCAGCTGCCGTGCAAAGATAACACATATGGTCGGATCCAGTTTTCCTTGGTTTGTCACGCAAATTTAGTGCAACTGCTACCTGTATTGTATGGTCATAGTCCACTAACTATGGTATGGTGTGGAGGCTTAATGTGCAAGCACATCTTCCCCGCTCAAGGATTTAAATTTTCTTCCTTCCTTTACCAGGTAACAATTTTAATATCAACTTATACCTTTTAAAGGTGTTAATTTCGATTTTTTGGAAACTGAACGGGTTATGAAAGCGACGGAGACCAATGTTTAGTTAAATGTCAGCACTTCCGTATATTCGCTGAAACAGCGCATAGACCGATTACAAACAAGCAAATCCAGGCGTTAAACTGTGTATGATCAAGAAATATGTTTAGCTAGCTTGCGCGTTCGTAGTTCGAACCATCATTTTTCAGTATGTATTTCAAACAACGATATCGGTACGGTCGCGGGCGAATTATTTTGTCCTTAACCGAGCAGGTGAACGAGGTTCATAGATTAAGTGGCGTAGTCGACCTAGAAAAGTATTTTCTACCATAGTTAGTAACTATGTTTCTACCCAGCGAAGCTCACTAAAAATATTAAAACGGACAAAAAGTAATATTCCACTTATTTTTTCTCTCTCTGGCCCT